>CAAKHC010004062.1:20411-37255 GCA_901007825.1 Macroramphosus scolopax | reverse complement strand
TTTTTCTTTACTTTGGTATCAGTACAAGGGAGAAGACACTGAGAGGGGCCATATTGTATTAATTACATCTGTTTTCCTCTGTTAATTTTTCTTTTTTTCAACTCTAATACCCAAAAGGTCAAATGAGGATGTTGAGGTTAATTTTTTCTTGATAAGGACCGTCATTCCGCATTGTCATTTCTTAGAGGGCTGGGAGGGAAAGGATTTCTGTTTTAAGTATCATTGCTTCAAAACTTGTATTTTTGTTGTTGTATGGTTTTAAATAAAACAACCTGATTCAATTGCTCTCGTAGTTTGTATTACTGTGAAACCCAACTTGGACTTAAGTTTTATATTCGTCTCTAAGCAAAGTTCCTCTTCTGAATCATACGTACCTTGAAGTGTAAGATATATAATAGTAGTGGTACTTTTAATATTCTTCTTCCATTAAACACTGATCTCTGTGGGGGATTGCAATTATTCTGGTGGTGTTCTGACATCTAATCTGAGACCGAAACACAGCAGATTATTTTCTCTCCTGAGTATCATTGTCACTGTGCAAGTGTAAATACAAACTCTCAAGCAAGCAGTCAAGGCTGGGCATATCCACATTGTTGCTCACTTGTATGCTTCATTTACTCTTCTTCCATCTGCAACCTTCCACTCTGCTGCCCCAGGAGGGTGAAAGTTGGCGTTTTCACAGCGATGGTTTGAAAGGTGAGCATTTGTTAGACACTTCAAATCTCACACATTCATCATCCCCAAAGCAAGTCACACAGAGACAATTCCGTTGGAGCACTTGATGTTTAATGATCTATAGGTTGCATTAGTCTGTTCTTCCAGCATCTCACAGTGCGATTGAACATAACTCATCCTGTGTGAAACAGGCATCAGTGCAATACAGGAAATGGATTCATTTAATTTAATGGAAAAAAATGAATATCAACATTACATAAAAGCATCCAGACATTCAAAGCGATTAAAATAACTCAAGTTCAATTCGCCCCGTCATGATGAGTTACAAAAGGTGCACAAACAGAGGTGATATGGCAACGTAAGGACACTGCGTGTTCGCATGTTAAGCACACTGTGGTATGGCTTGTTCAGATTACATTCACTTTTTTGCATTAGAGGGATACTAGTTAAAAATGCTGTAACATCTGAGCACAAAGCGTGTGTTATAGACATGGCATGCAGCACACAAAAGCCCAAATTGCACCAAACTGAAATAATACATGTGCTGTGATTTTAAGTGTTGGGGCGCATTAAATAGAAGCATTTGCTGGAGGCATTTCAGCACACAGACACACGAATATGTCCTCAATTGGCCTCATTCGTAGTAGGAAGGACAGCAGCCTTTATCCCACATTGTTGGACCTTTCACATCAAAACTCTGACCATGCAGTCACAAGTACCACCCTACATACAGAATAACAGCTAACTCCACAGGATTAGGAACAGTAAAATCTAAAATACTACCGAAGACTCCTCTTTAGTGTTGTGTCACTGGCTGATCTTCCAGACAGGAAATCTGGGAGGAGTCAGCTTAATGATCATAATTAGAATAGAATGTACTCCTGATACAATAAACACATAACAGTTTTGTTTCAGCACAGATCCAACAAGGACCGTTGAGAAGGCAACTGTCTTCAGTCAGGCTTTGTGTTTGATGGCACCAGAAACTTTTCACATAATAAAATCTATACAAAAAAAAAGGGATCACCATCTCAGCAACATCTCTTTAAACTATTGAGCATCTGGTCCAAGTCAGTTCCTCCAATTGTGACGAAACAGAAATATTTATACGATTATTCAACCTGTCACAAGACAGTCTCATGCTGACACGACAATACTCCCACACAACTTTAAGACAACAGTGAAAGTCGTTATATTTAGGTTACGTTCCTCTCCTGATTGTGTAAGTCAGTATCCAGGAAAATGCTCGCCAGCAGATAATATCAACAGGTTTGGGCTGCTGCCGGCTTTTCATGGGTTTGCATGGCGACTTTCTCTGGACATGCAATATCATGTGGATCTGACTGGATCTAATTCACACACAAATACAGTTCCTCATGCATCACAACCTGAATCAGCCTCTGGGAGTTTTTACTCAATGCTCTAAAAAGTAAAATCCACTCAGTAAAAATCCAACAAAACATTTCAATTTGAAACAAAGTTCCTTTGCTACTGCAGGAATGTGTGTTAAAGAATTGATTTACACAACAAATAAACAATGGAGAGAGAAGAAATGAAAGAGAAAACAAAGTGTGGGCGGGAGGAACAGAACTATGAAAAAGGATAGTGTTCAGACAGGGTTTGGCCTTTGTCAGTTATGTGGCAGCTTTTTTGTTTTTTTAAAAGACGAAGGAATGTCACAAAAACATGGTGCTAATAAAGTTTCATGGACACAAAGTCAGCGTATGCAATTGTGTTACAGTAATCCTGAAAAATATGTTTATATGTAGTTTTATCAGACATAGCAGATAAATCTGCTGTGTGGCTGAGGTCAGACCCACACTTACAACACACAGACAGCCATGCTGGATTCAGATTTAGAAGATAAAAACAATGATATATACGAGTGTGTGGCTTGTTTAAGGCAGTGAGTAGAGACTGACCTGCTTAAACACTGCCAGCCAAGTAACAATTGATTCCACGGATGTCAAAAACACACACAAGACTCGATAAGTAGAATTGACCTTGGTCTGCTCTGTCAGCAATATGTTTGTGTGTGTGTGAGTGTCAATATGCTCTGGGACCAAGTATGAGCAAATAGACATTCACTACTGCGTTTGAAATTTTCCCTGCACAGTAGGATCAGAGAATAACAGCAAGGCCGAGAGATTATGCAGTTAAACGATTTGTTCTAAAACTAAAATGAACATAGACCTTAAAAAGATCGCCTTTGGTCCATTAAAAACTAATGCTGCTAAAGTATGTGTGTGAATCCTCCTCCTATATCAGATTTTGTATAAAACGCTGGTTGTGTAGTTAAAACTAAAACAAGGTGCTGCTGTGCTGCACCCGCCGGCAGGCTGGAGGTACTGCTGAGTGATAAGCCGGCTGAGGTAGAGCAGTATCTGGCTGTCATCCTCGCCCAGCCTCAGCTGATCCTGCAGGAAGCAGCGGCGTCGGCCCTCTACATCCTCTGGCCCCTCTGTGGAGCTGACCGGCATGTGGAGGTGATGGGTGAAGCTAAAGAGGAAGGCCTTGGCCACCAGGTGACAGAGCGTGCTCTGCACGTGAAGGAAGTAGGTAGAACCCCGGCGGATGTAAGTGCGATGGTCGGCTATGTTGGCAAGTAGTTCACCACGATATGGTGGACAACGCAAGGTCTTCTGGTCTGCATCAAGGATGGCGATATAGCGGCTGTAGCGGGATAGTGAGTAAAGCATGTTGGAACCCACAGGAGACGCCACTCTGGGAGACAGAAAGACAAATGTTTGTTTGTACAGACAGGAATGTATATTGTAGACTGTCCTGGCCAGCATCAGCAGGCGGCTGGCAGCGGTGGATGACGGTCAGACAAAGGTGACCTGGGACCTACAGCTGACATCCAACCTGCATCACTTTCTTTTCTTATTGCACATGCAGCACATAATCCTCACACACATGCACTGCTTTCATTGTCGATGATTATGTCTTATTCTCAATGATTAGTTTTACCACTGGTGTTTATTGTTAGGTTGAGTAAAGCTAACCAACATTGGGTTTGCATATTTCAAAAAACCCTAAATCCTGTTCCCACGTCCACTTTTGCCACTGGGATTTATGCGTTGCTGTACTTTTATCATATTTTTGTCATATTGAAATTGTGGCACAACAACTGTTATAACCGTGGCACAATGGAGCCATAAGATCTTGTATTGAGACCAGAAAGAGAGAATTGTTTGTTTTGTACTTTGCTTTGTTATCACTTCAGTTTTGGCCCTTCTAGTTATCATTGTACACCAGTTAATGTACACATTTTTCCTTTGCAGACACTCTACATGGATGTCAGGGTTTGAGAATGAACAAAACCTACAGTCTGATGTGTCACCATGGTGTCACGATTCTTCCTCACATTTCCTTTCCCAGTGAATTCTTACATTCAACTGAGTGGGTGATTAACATGTGAGCCTTTGGAATCAATCAGTGAGGAAAAAGGAGCAGTTGGTCTGACGGGAATGACACACGGCAGATTACCAGATTCTCATGAAAATACTTGGAGAATCATTTGACATGTACCCACTGAATCAATACGATAAATATGACCAGAGGTGCAACGGCCAGGCGTGAACCTTCTGTCTCTCTAAGAGCCTCCAACTTTCCTCTCCAGAGATAAAATATTGTCATATTTTTTACACCCACTCGGTTAGATGAAGATGAGAAGAACTGAAAAAGAAGTTCAGGGACAGATAATAAGGTTGAATAGTTGTTTGTGTGAGTCATCACTGAGTAACTGCAGTCGTGTGATACAAGCTACAAAGAGGAAATCTCCATTTTCAAACCTCACAATAAAAGAACTCTAAGGTTCTGTGAGCTTTACACTTAAATGTTTTACTAAACTCATTATTATAACATCTGCTTTTGGTTGCTTATTTTACTATGAGCCCTTCCTGTAAGTTTTTTTCATATAAAATACAAACTGGAAGTACCTTTGCAATCCTATAAGTTTCCACCTCTGCAGGTCAGTAAGGGTGAAAGGGCAGGACAGCCAAGCTTGAATTCTCTCTCCACACTTCCCAGGAGCAGGCACAAAGAGGGCCAGAGCAGCAACCAGCCGGCGGACTCTCCCCTCTTCTGCCCCGAGCACCACCAGGGTCCGACCACTCAGCAGACTCCACAGAGCTTGAATGGCAAAAGGGTACT
Source organism: Macroramphosus scolopax (assembly GCA_901007825.1). Taxonomy (NCBI): domain Eukaryota; kingdom Metazoa; phylum Chordata; class Actinopteri; order Syngnathiformes; family Centriscidae; genus Macroramphosus; species Macroramphosus scolopax. The sequence goes on along the minus strand of CAAKHC010004062.1, from coordinate 32,425 downwards.
GTCGCACAAACCTCAAGGCCCCTTGTCCAGCCTTCTTCCTCTGACGCAGCGTCACCATCCCTCCGTAGCCAAGAGGTGAGGCAGCCCGATCAGACCCAGTAGAAGCACTCATGGTACAGTCTGACCCATCATCGGCTGAGGTATGGGAAGCTGCGTCTCCCAGAGGCCCCACAGGCAGCTCCAGCCTAGTTGGGCGGTTTTCAGAGCATGGAGAACCCACCGCGTAGTCATCCTGGAGTGGAAGTTGGGCCTGAGGCTCCTGGTTGACGACCAGGGCTTTTGAGGGCTGCAGATGGGAGCTTTGGCTCAGATGATGCAGTGTCTCTGTTGCAGAAGCATCATAAAGGAAACCTTCTTGCGCCATACAGCATGCCGTGTCCACTTGAGTCAACAACTCTGACTCCATCACACATACCTCCTCAGGAACCCCCTCACAATCCGTCCTGGCCTCCAGCTCGGAGACCACTTCCAGCAAAGACACAGGTGTCTGGTCTCCACCATTGTCACCACCATCTTCCCCAGCAGTGGTCTCAGTCTCTTCACTGCTGCTCTCCCTCTCCAGGTCAGTGTTCTGGTCTTGGTCAGGGGTCAAGTCAGAATCGGGATCCGGAGCTTCTGACTTCATAAGAGCCATATTCTGTTGCCTCTCTGTTTGTCCCATCCGGACCTTCTCACAGCTAAAGCTTTCTTTGGTTTCCTCAGAGATCTCCTGGGTTTCCAAAGTCTGATCTGGGGGGGAGGACTCCAGATGGCTTTCCCCGAACACAAGCCCTCTCTCCTGCGTATGGCTGGCGTCAGAAGCTGGGTCGAAAGCTTCTGGAGCAACTAGTTCTACAGGTTCTGGTCCAAGTACAATAGGAGGTGGATTTAAGAATGTATCGTTGTCTAAAGAATGGTTCACAGCACAGAATGGTCTTAACATTGCCCCTTCATCCTCATCACCATCACAGAGGTCCTCCTCAAACAGAAAGTTGCTGACTCTCTGTTTCCTGCGTAGAGTCCGGTCTAGTCGGCGGGTGTGCAGGTAGCAAAGGTCGCCCCTAAAACTCTTCTCTGTCGCCTTCAGGAGCTCAACAGTGGCCTCGTAGAAAGTCTGATCGCATAACTCTTGGAGGGTCTTCAGGCGCTTGTCAAAACACTTGGCAGACCTAGCTTTGATCAGCTGGGGTGTGTAGGACGGCCTGCGTTTAACAATCTCATCTTCTTCCTCATCTCCTTGTTCTTTACCTCCATTACCATTCAGACCTCCCTCCCCCTTCCCTTTGTGACTGACGGGGTTGACAAGCTTGGCGTACTTGTCCAAGAGCTCTTCATACTCATTTAAGCACTCCGTCATACACTTCTGGCAGGCGACAGCGTGAGGATCCCTTCGCGGGCGGTGAGCGTAGGAGCTGATCTGTCTCAGCAGGTCTCTGTGTTCATAAATGCTCTTTTCTACGTTTGCAAGCTCATTGGCCTTTTCCACAGCATGAGCGGAGTACATGCACTGAGGTCCCGCCTCCCGCTGCAGACCCTCCTCCCTCTGCAGCACAGAATGAGTGTACCTGAGGGAAAGAAAACAGACTTACTGATGCAAAGGTGTAAATGCAGGGAAGGAAAATACAGTTACACAGAAAAAAGCTCTCGCTGGGGACATCATGACTGTAAGATTCAGGCCCTGGTTCCTAGTACAGTAATGATTTTGCTTTGCTGTTACCATTTCTTCAGAGATTACTCTGTTCAGTAACTATTTACCTTAATGATTCAAGAATAGATAGGAGATTTATACTAAAACATCTGACTTGTATTTGATAAAAATCCTTTTGGAACCTCTGTATGCACTTACTCCAGGTCTCGGAGCTTCCTCTGGAGCTCCTTTGCAAAGGCCCTCCTGTTCCCAGCCTTCAGACATTCAGAGGCCTGTGAGAAGCGGAGTGACAGCTCCTTAAACTGCAGCATGATTTTCCTCTCATCTGCCGAAACATACGCCATGCAGAAAGGTCGCACATAGCCCCTCGCCTCCAAGTCATAAAGGGTGAGGTGATGGACGTAGGCAAATGCACCCTCTTTCGAGTCACCCAGCACCACCCTCGAGTCCTCCACAAAGCTGAGCCGTGGGTAGCCGCTGCCAGGCGGGTGCCCCACAAAGGAGGCCTGGTAGTCGACTGACATGATGCGCAAGGAGAAGTAGTTGAGATCAAAGGTGCCACAGACTTTGGGGTCATCTGGGATTGTGAGGAGAGGCTGAGGGCCCACCTGCTCAGAGAACTCAGAAATCAGGATGAAGTCTTTGGTGAACTTAGCAAAGGAGGTTTTGGCCCAAGGGTTGGAGTCCACCAAAGGATGGAGGGGAACAGAAAACTCCTCTGGGACAGCCCAGGGGTCATAATTTGTCTGCCCAAAATCATCCTCTTTTGTAAAAGCCACCACGTCAGGTGAGCCTATCATTGTGGTGTTGTTGAGCAAGACATGAGAAACTCAAACACAGGGCAGCTCCGTTAGCATTTAGAAAAAACAGCTGTCAGAGTGCAGCGGCGGAAGGCAGCCACGTAAAGTGAAGCCAGATTGGTCATTGTGTTCTCACGCTGTCCAGACAGATGTGGAGAGGGTCCATGAAAATCCGGCAAAATTGTATATATTTCAAAAAGGGTGTCAGAGCAGAGGGTGTCCAGAATCCAACTTGCAGCAGCCAGTCCATGGAAAAGCTAATAGTTGATTTTGTCAGAAAGATTTACAGTCACTGCGAACAAAAGCAATTATCTTGCGCCATTCTCACGGTCCGTGCAGGCATTAGACCATTCATGCTGTACAGACATCATAAGCCTCGTCATTGAAGCGCTTCTCTCCTTCTCTTCATGTCGTCACTCGTACTGCCCTTCGCGTTGTTGTGTTTTCACATAAGATACGGCGAGCTGGTGCAACAAGAACACCGTTAACAGACAGTAGTGCTACATATAGTCTTCACATTCTTAGACGGGCGCCATGTTTACCCAGCTGGTTGTATTCTTGTCAGGTGACCAACCCACTTCCCAGCAGGAGGAAATCCACCCTGAAACAGAAACGTCAATTGTGGTCCTTGTCGTTTCAGTGTGTTTTTAACAGTTTTATTTAATATTTAGTAATGACAAGCATTGATCGTGGAGCTAATTCACAGACAGAAGGATGATCTTACAAATTAAATAAAAAGGAAATTCTGTTTTTGTCAGTAAGTTTTCAATTCAATTTCAAATTTAAATTTTCAAGTTGAGAGAAACTATATATGATTGTGGTCATAGATAGAAATACCGAGGTAATGAGGGTCTTTCACAACCATACAGATATGATACTTTCTATTATTTTAGATTGTCAATCAACTTATTTCATTAGTTGCTCGGTTGTACTTTTAACAATTTGTATATAAATTGAGCATTCAACATTTCTTAAATCAGCAACAGAATATTCTCTTTACTTTTTACTATACGACTATTACTCTTTCTAAAACCTTTTTAGTCACAGCTCTCTAATGTAAAAACACAAATTATATTTTAGGGTGGATTTTCGGTCCGTCCGTACATGCTAATTAGTCAACACTATTATTGATATTATTATCATTGAAACCTATAATTGATAATAAGACACGATCTGCGCATGTAGACACAGTGAATGTGGCGGTACCTTTTACTAGTTTTATGAAATTAAATGTTGACGTTTTAATAGTTATTTCCCCGTTCCTGTCTTTTACGACCATTGACGACTTTGAATACGACACTACCTGGTTTACGGCAATATTTGACAGGCGGGCGCGGAGTTTGTAAACAAAATAAACTGTCCCATTTCCACAGGTAATTGTTACTTATCAAAACGTGTTTGATTGTCAATTGTTCATGGGTTTCATTTTGTTAATCCATTCTAATAAGCGTTGATAACTTTCTCAAAATTTTACACTTTTTCATTAAAGTTTATGGAGCCGATAGCTAGTATCCTCAGCTAACATGCTAATCCAGTGGAGTGACAACAGTGGGGCTGCTTGGAGAACGGGCTGCTTCTTGTGAGATTGGCCAGGTATGCTAATAGTGAGCCTCTTCGGTAAATACTTGCTTCGAGCGGGACTACAGCGGCCAGGGGTCCTGCGGAGGTCTCTCTGTGTGGCGCAGAGTGGCTGGTGTCCGGACGGACCGGAGGAAGCAGACATGATACGGAGCCGGGGACAGATCAAGCGGGTCCTCTGCGTAGCCGAGAAGAACGATGCGGCCAAAGGCATCTCGGAGATCATGTCCAACGGCAGATCCAGGAGGGTTAGTCATGTCTCAAACAGATCAGGTCACTTGTGCCTCAATCTATTAGGCGATAGACTCGCGGGGTTGTTTGTCTTGGGACAGCTCCATCAAGTACTATACCTGAAGGATGAATAAAAAATTGCAATGAGGCTTCGTAACATAGCCTACAATAGCTCCCACAGTATGAACGACAGTATCTTCATCTTTATATAGTGTGACTGTGTACACATACTCCCCCGCCTCTTCTTTAGGTACAATTGTGCAACCTGATGTGAGTCAATGCAGCAGCTCTGCCGAACATTCTGCCCTTACAAAGATAATGTGTCATAATGTAATGAGGTATTAATTTAACTGCATGTTTATTATTAAGGTTGTAGTTTGTAGTGGTGTTGAATTGGACTGCACAAGATTGAGAGGTGTCTTATAATTTATTGGCCCCCTGTTTACATACATGAGAGGGGCAGAATATTAAAAACACCTATAAATATAATGCTCATCCAGCAACTCCACCGTCAATTATGACCTTTGTAATAAACTAAGTAGAATTCTTAACATCCTGACAGCGTCAATAAAACAGAATAATGATAAACCTAACAAAAGTAGAATTCCTGACAGATGTTGCATTGGATTGCCTTTCATTGTACGGGGGTACTGAATGACGGGGTCAGCGAGTGCATATCATCATCTGGCCCACCTGTAGACCCTTGATTAAACGAAAATAATGATGACTAAGAAGCTAGCTGGTGAATGGAATAAAAGGGAGAAATAATAGCTACAACTTCAAAATAACCAAGAGTTGCCCCAGGGATGACAGTTTGAATAATAAAGAACAAGGATCTCTTTCTATTTTGTCCACCCTCTAAACATCATTCTTTGTGTCACCGAGCACATGATCACACCTCCGGCAACAGGAAACTCTTCAATAAAGAGAAGTCTCCTCCATGAATTGGCATTACAGACTTTCAATGAGTTTAATAGACTCTCCCATATCTCCTGAAACCAGAACATGTTTATACAAATTATGATGTTTCTATATCTCTTCCGTTACATAGAACTCATTGCCTTCTTTTCCATTTTAGAGGGAAGGGATGTCGAAGTTTAACAAAATCTACGAGTACGAATACCATCTCTTTGGACAGGTGTGTGAAAACTGGAGTATTTCTATTTGCAAGCACGCAATCGCCTGTATGTCTGTTTTTTTGTTTTTTACATTGTAATTGTTATACTATGTCCCCATATTTCCAGAATGTGGCAGTATCAATGACATCAGTATCAGGTCATTTACTGAGTCAAGAATTTAAAGCCCCATTCCAGAAATGGTAAGTTAAAGAATGGCCCGTACATTACTACATCTATGACAGTGTTCATGCCTTTGCATTAAATGACAGTAACTTGATTCTGTTTTGATACATTCACCTGCACTCAGTATCATAACAACTGATCTTTATTTTTTTCTTTTCTGTCCAAAGGCATAGTTGCAATCCTGTGCTTTTATATGATGCTGAGGTTGAGAAGTATTGTCCAGATAACATGAAACAAATCAAGGTATGTGGGTTAACTGTTCTCCCAGGAATCATACAAATACTCAACAAAAACAAACTTTGTTCTTCAAGTTAGTTAAGATTTTGCTCCGTTGTCTTGAGGAATTGCTGTATGTATGTACAAGATAAGCTATCCAGTAATCTTTGATGATATTGATACTTGTTGCCTTTTAACCCTCAGCCACAATTTTCAATTTAAATATTGATACATTTGAGAATAGAAATGATTTTGAAAGATTTATGTTTATATGCATCTTCTGCTGTAGCGTACACTAGAGAAAGAAGTGAGGCAGTGCCAAGCCTTAATCATCTGGACTGATTGTGATCGAGAGGGAGAGAACATTGGCTTTGAAATCATAGACGTCTGCAAAGCGGGTACGATTATCATATGTATGTGTTGTTGTTGTTGTTGTTGTTGTGTGGGTGCAGCTAATCTGCTTTTCAACAAACAATGTAAAGAACATCCGAGTATCTTTTGTTTGATGGTTAGGATTGACGCAAGTTTCTGTGAAGCTGTAAGAATAGCAGGTTTCATTTGTGTTTCTCCACATATATCCTCTAATAATGGTGTGTGTGTGTTATATGTTTTTTAGTGAAGCCAAACTTACAACTTTTTCGGGCAAAGTTTTCTGAGATCACCCCCAATTCCATTCGGAGAGCTTGTGAGACTCTAACTGAGCCGAATGCTAACATCAGCGATGCTGTTGATGTCCGCCAGGAGCTGGACCTGCGGATAGGTAAGGTAGCACTCTTATACTCCACTGCAGAGTATGAAGACACACACTGATGCTGGCCAAACACTAGAAGATTATTGGACTGATTTTGGCCGCCAACCGGATGTTGCGTTAGCATGAAGTAGTAGTTAGCATTCGCCCTGTTCGAGCGGACCAATACAACTTCATTTATTCACTCACCTCCACCGTGCTACAAAATGTCTTCTCAGTCAGGATTTGATTATCAGTTTTTTTCAGACAGTCTGCTTCCTTGCCTGTTTTTTCTCATTTGAGTTCCATTTGATCATTGATCAGATAATGGGTCATTCAGCATCATGGTGACACTGTTGCATCTGCAAATATGTCAGATTTTAAAGTTCTTTTGGTTTTTATGAACATCATTGTACCAGCCTTAACACGAGTCCGTCTTCTCTCCTGTGCTCATCACCTGCAGGTGCGTCCTTCACTCGATTCCAGACCCTTCGCCTACAGAAGATCTTTCCAGCATCTCTGGCCAATCAGCTGATCTCGTACGGCAGCTGCCAGTTTCCCACTCTGGGCTTCGTTGTAGAGCGTTTCAAAGCCATCCAGGCGTTCATACCTGAGACTTTCTACAAGATCAAAGGTACAAACAATCAATGAACACACACACACACACAGTGTCAATATTAATCACGTTTTTTAAACACATACTCACTCCTCTGCTTTCCTTCTGTGTCTGTGTTCGTCTCAGTGCTGCACGTGATGGAGGAGGACACTGTAGAGTTTAGCTGGAAAAGAAACCGTCTCTATAACCACACAGCTTGCCTGGTGCTCTACCAGATCTGCATGGAGGTATGTGACTTTTCCTAAGGGCATATGTTTTTTCTGAATATATATATAAATCTATGCATTGTTGTGTACTCTGCTTGGAACTATAAAATGTAATATTACCTGCTTGTGTTGCCGGAGTTCTTTACTTCGACCCTGACACATCTGAGGATGTTTGTCATTAATCTAAAGTTTGTTATAGATTTTCTTATGTGATTTATTTATTTATTAGATATGTTCTTAGTGATTTAATATTTGTATTGGTCTTATTTACTGCAGAATCTCCACCTTCTCTAAAGGAACGAGAATCAATATGCTAATAATGTGCTAACTTAAATTAAAATGATGCTTACATTTCCTTGGAATTCTCCACTCTACATTTTTGACTATATATGTACCATTTACTTACCTCATAAAGCACAACCTCATTAATTAAGTGTAGAAGAACAGTCACCTATATGACTTGCACTCGGGTGATGTAGAAGACGTCTTTCAGTGTAACTCTTCACCTGTGTGAAGACGAATGTTGGAAAGGGTACAAGCTATAAACACTTTTAGAAGAGAGTGTAACCCTGGAAACTAAAAAAAAAAACATTGAGAATATCCACCAAGTGATGTAAATCAAATCAGTTCATCAAGGTTAGTCTGATCTCAATATTCAATCTTCTTACATAATGCCAGCACAATCAGTTGCTTTGATACCGACAGTGTTTAAAGCGCAGTGTGACAATAGCGTGAGTTATTGATGTTTCACTTCAGCCACTGTTATTATCAGCTCCCCTCACACTGGAACAGATGTACGTACATTGGCTTTTTCATTTTGCTTTGAATGCACTAAACTTATGACTGATCTTGTAATCAGTGCAGGTCACCGCCCTCCGACTGTAATAACGGGAATCATTCATACGCGGAACTACCTACCGACATTAAAGCGATAAAAGTGCTCAGGCGATTCATATAGATGCTAATAAGATGCCATCAGACACAGATAATACAAGGCAGTATTTGTCCACCAATCATAAAACAATAGACTTTTTGTGCCGCCATGACAAACAGGCTCTGTAGTTTATCCTTAGAAGAGGATGAAGTGAAAAAGAGATGGAAACACATGATGATGATGAAGTGATGAAGGTCCCTGCATGACCTAAACGTTGACAAATTAAAGCAGTGTGTATTGCGACACTGTGTGTGCGTATATTTTGGCATTATTTGTGTGATAGCACTAACTTTGTTGTTGTTTAATGTCTTGTTTGTTGATTCTGCCTCAGCACCTTTCTGCTTTAAACCTTGACTTATCTCAGTGGTGTTGCTAACAGAACAGAGGTATCGATGACTGGCCGAGAAAAACACTTGCACTTGTTGTTTGCCAGCCAAGATGCTCACAGATTGTAATAATTACTGAGCTGCCTTTCACTTTTCACCATGGTGCAAGATGTGACTATCCAGTTAGTTAACTGTATGACTGTAATCAAAAACTGATTTACAGGAGTCTCCAAATTCTACATCAAAGCTCCAATGATAAGTGTTTTTATATCAACGGAGGATGAAGTACAACAGGATGTGAAGAGGTCACCACAGTGGGAAAACCTGCAGAGAATCATCACCCTAATCTGTAGTTCCCCTCAACTCTGTGGAGCTTTTTACCCTCTTTCAACTCATTGTTTTCTGCCCAAATTCTGCTCTCATCATCCTCAGCAGCAGCAGGCAGCTTTGAATAAGTGGGCGTTTAGTTCACATGTAGTTCAACATTATGATAAGGCATTGGGCTGCGTTGGTGGGTGTGTGTTGCCTTAGGTAGGACAGTATCATTTACTTCATGTGTGCTAAGTGACTTAAGTGTGTCCTCTCTTGCATCTCCAGCTGTTACCTCAGGAGAACACAGCTGCATTTGTGACTGTGTTGTCCACCTGCGTGAATACAATATGTGACAATCGCATGTAAAAAGCTACAGATGAGAATACTACTTTATTCATTCCTAGGATCCCATAGCAACAGTCACCTCAGTAACCAGCAAGCCCAAGAGTAAATGGAGACCTCTGCCTTTGGACACTGTGGTAAGAATATAAAGTTCAGCATCAACACAACTTCATAAGCTGCAGCTGTTTATGCTACAAAGTGTATGTTGTTTTTTTCCAGCATATTTTGTCAGTTGCAGAGTCCTGGGTGCTTTGTTTGTCCAACTGTGAACACTTCTATGTTCTAAACAGGAAATGGAGAAATTGGCATCTCGTAAGCTGAGAATAAGTGCCAAGGAGACCATGAAAATAGCAGAAAAGCTCTATACCCAAGGGTGAGTGTGTGTGTTAGTTTTGAACAGGTAGCGTTTAACGTAATGTTTGATATTTAATTTGAAATATGTTAGTCAGATAGCTGCTTGGAGCCACTTTATTAATAGATTTGTGGTGCACTAGAATAGACATCTGACTGCTACCAGACGTGTCACATATCTGAGATGTCCCTCTTAGTCTGTGTGGTGCGAAGATTATATTACAGTCCGTGTGCTTGTTTCCGTGCAGGTTTATCAGCTACCCTCGAACAGAGACAAACATTTTTCCCGCGACCCTGGCTCTCGGCCCCCTGGTGGAGCAGCAGATTCCGAGCCCCGCCTGGGGGACGTTTGCCCAGCGGGTGCTGGACCAGCCTGGGGGTCCCAGCCCCAGACAGGGCAAGAAGTCTGACCAAGCCCACCCCCCCATACACCCCACCAAGTTCACCAACAATCTGCAGGTCGGCCCACAAGAACTGGAGCTCAGTTTTTGCTTTTACTTAACTTTAAAATTCATCTAAATTAGATACTATAATACATATTGAGAAACTGTCCTAATGAAATGATCCAACTTGTGATAATCGGTGGCGGTCCTCTCTGTACCCAACTAGCCCCCGTGAACCAGGGTTTTCTCTTATCAAACAATATTTGACCATTTTATTTAACAGAATAACACATTTAAAAAAAGGAGAAAGAACTTGATTAGGCCAAGAAGGTACATTTTTATTTCTCATGGTATATTTGTGAAATCTGAAGTATACGTACGTAAACTTTGTAACAGATCTCATATGCACTTCACACACGGACACAAACACTTTATGAAGATTTCTGTCGTATCTTCTGTCTTTAGGGAAACGAAGGACGTGTGTATGAGTTCATAGTAAGGCACTTCCTGGCTTGTGTATCCCAAGATGCTCTGGGACAGGAGACAGTTGTTGACATAAACATCGCCCAGGAGAAGTTCTCCACCTCGGGCCTCATGATCATTGCCAGGAACTACCTGGACGTCTACCCTTATGACAAGTGGAGTGCAAAGGTAAAGGGTGTGTTGTGGAAGCTTGACAAGAGGAGAGAAAGATAGTTAAGAAGTGTGAGATGTCAATTAGTAAACATGCTTTGTGTGTGCTAGGTAATCCCAGTGTATGAACAAAACTCCCAGTTCCAGCCCTCTGCTATAGAGATGGTGGATGGACAGACGAGTCCCCCGCAGCTGCTCACTGAAGCCGACCTCATATCACTTATGGAGAAACACGGAATTGGTACAGTACAAACACACACGGCAGACTGTGTGTTTGATGTGTCTGTGGTGCGAAACAATCACAGATACTAAAATGGTAGTACTGAAGAAAATATTATTATTATTATTATATTGTAAATACATAGCAAATGTTACTTAATAGTCCAGAAAAATCGAACAAGGCTATAAATGTAATATTACCGTAAAGCTCTTCTGCTTGTTGATATGCAACATTACCTGTAAAAGGAAATAGCTGCACACTGACCTTGTGAATTGTGTAAAACAGGCACAGATGCAACCCATGCAGAGCACATAGAGACTATTAAGAGTCGCATGTATGTGGGATTAACAGCTGACCAGAGGTTTCTCCCAGGAGAGCTCGGCATGGGACTGGTGGAGGGTAAGTACAAGACACACACTGTATACTACACTATACCGTAGGTCCTAATAGATAGACATGTTGATAATTCTCCTTCTGATATTCATCAGTCACTCAGACGTTTTCACATCAACTGTACAACATGTACATGTTTAGGGTACAACGCCATGGGCTATGAGATGTCGAAGCCAAACCTACGTGCTGAATTGGAGGCAGACCTCAAGCTGGTATCAGAAGGAAGGAAAGAAAAGCAAAGTGTAATGCAGCACCACATCCAGAAATACAAGTCCGTCTTCATTGAGTCCGTCAGGAAGGCAAAGAAGTTAGTTGGATCCTGCTGTTAACATCACGCACCGTCTTTACCTAACTGAGTAGAAACAGTCACACCTGCCCTATGATAACTGTTGTTGTGTTCCATGTTGCCTCAGATTGGATGAAGCCCTGTCACCATATCTGGGTGCAGCTCAGGAGATCACTGAAACACTGCAGCAGGAAATGGAGCTCCCACTGCCCGTCAGAAAGTGTCCTCACTGTGGACGGGACATGGTGCTCAAGAAGAAGAGGGAGGGGAACAGGTGAGATTCGACAAAGCCAAGGAATTCAAAACGACACTCACTGGACACTTTATTTTGTACAGCCCATTTCGTGCACAGAGCTGTCAAACCAGCACCATTCCAGCAAATTCATAAAGTTTTATTCTTTTAGACTTAAACAATCGGATCATTTTCTCTGCCTTTTGGGGATTTTGATGTGCTAACAACACAGTTTGAACATTCCTCATTGCTGTCTCCCACCTGACCTCCCCCCTCTGTATCTCCATCACCCCACAGTAA
>CAAKHC010004062.1:0-13832 GCA_901007825.1 Macroramphosus scolopax | reverse complement strand
TTGCCATGACACCCAATGCCCATAAGTGATGCAAGTGTTCCAGGTGCATAGAGACCATGGACTGTAGTAGATCGTGTGTTTGTGTGCGTGTGTGCGTGTGTACGTGTGCACGTGTGCGTGTGTGTGTGTGTGTGTGTGTGTGCTTGTGTTTGTGTGGGGGGGGCGTGGTGTGTGTGTGTCTGCGTGTGTATGCGTGTGTGTGTGTAGTTACAGAGAGTTTTACTGTAAACTGATCCGCACACAGCTCAATGAAAGATAATAGGAACTTGGCTCTGGGCCTTTTTTTTCACTGTTACCTTTATGAGCTGTTCCCACCTATGTGCTCAAAGAGTCATTGTTCAGGTATAAAGTTAGATAAGTGTGTGTGTGATCACATCCCTCAGTAGATCTTCATTTTAAGAGTCCGTCATCTGTCGAAGAAATAAGTAAACGTTGCAGTCATCACTGAGATCTATGTGTCTTTATATTTCATCTCAGCTCTCCTCTCCTCTCCGCAGACAGGTTGCTTAGCATTCATGATGTAGGATTAAGACTTTCAGTGTTTAGCTGTTTAGTTCCATATTTGGATCAAAGACAGCTGGAGGGGTGAACATCTTCACCAGAGAGTGAAGCAAGGCTTTCATTTCCATTGCAGATTCTGATCTTTCTTGGCTATACTGCTGTTACAAAAACGTACATGAACTCACAATAGGTTTCATGCTCGAGTTTCATTTCAGTTTTTCACCAAACAACCTGATTTGACTCATCTATGAAATCATATCAGTCATATTTTGAAGCTTTGTTTGGAATGGTAGGTTCTCTTTCGGTATGCATGAGTTCAAATGCAAGCTTCAAGCTTTCAGATGTATTGTGTAACATGAGAAGCTTCATATCATTCTTGTGTCTGTACAGTATGAAGCTACAGCCAGGAGTTGGTTAGCGTAGCTTAGCACAAAGACTAAAAAATGAGGAAACAGCTTGCCTTGTTCCGTTCCAAGGTAACAGAATCCACCTACCAGCACCTCTTAAACTCATAAACTCATAATTCTTTGTTTGATTCGCACAAAACCCAAAATGTTAAAATTCTAGGTATGTTTCAAACTATTTGTAGTTTAAAACCAGTAAAGTCCTAGCAGTTTGACTAACAACTCCCTTTCAAGAAATAGCCTTGTGCAGCACACCATCTCTATTAAAAAGGCAAATTTGATCTTGTACAAATTGATTTACCTTGTTAATTATTGCAGGGGGCAACAGGCTGATTGTGTACAAAGTTACAAAATCAGTCTGTTTTCCCCTGTTTCCAGTTTATACGCCCAGTAACTCTTACATTTTTACATGACATGAAAATGTTATCCACCTTCTGAATGTATGCACACAAAAAAAATTCAATCTCTTCACTATCTATTTATTATCAGAAAAATATAAGTAAAAGTTAATAATATAATTAAATAAAACATAAAGCCATGCTGCTTGGGGACTTGAATCGAGTTGAGTGCTTTGCCACTTTGTTGTGTTATGTAACTGAAACATTTCTGATACCTCTGTCCATAAAAAAAACATTTATACCTTTAACATTTGAAATTAATACACCTAACTGAACACTGACCTTGTACAGCCTCCTCTGGTCTTTCTCTGCACTCTGCTCTAATTTACGTGCGCGGCCCCGAGGGCGGGGGCGCACTTTGGGGGCTCGGCCCTACGCAATGAAAATGGGGGCGCGCCCGACTTAAAGCATCGCGTTGTCCGGTGTTGATGTGTCGCAGATTTTAAAAAGTGAGGGAGGCAGGCGACTAGAGTTTGCCGTAAGGAAAGCGCAGAGGCTCGGCACGCAAAACAAGTGTTCACACCGGGAGCGAGCAGCAGCAGGGACGCTTTGACGTGTTTTTTCTTCCTCTTCAAGTGTTTTTATTCCGGCACTTGCAGAAAAACAACAGAGACCCAGTTTGTTTGGAGCGTGTGGAGCAGCGCGCCGCGATGGAGCTGTCATCGATTGGAGACCAAGTGTTTGCAGTTGAGTCCATAACAAAGAAGAGAGTCCGAAAGGTAAGCGGGACGACTTTAATACAGTTCATACAACTTGCGTAACTTATTTTCCTTGTGGCTTTCACCCGAATGGAGCGCTGCGCCAGGTGAAACATTTTGTCCTCATGCGCAGCAGAACTAGGCTACGCAGTTTACCTACAGTTTACGTAAAGGATATGTAAAGACTGGTACATTATCTTCGCTACGCTAAAGTTTAACATTGTTTCCCAGCTCAAGTCGCTTCCTCCCAGCACTGCACACACCGTGTATCTACTGCGCGGGGCTGAGATGCTGCAGCATGAACGTGTGGTGCTACGCAGCTGTAGTACAATGTGAAGGGGGTGTGTATCCTGTAAACGGGGATACGGCCAGTGTGCTCTGAGATGCGCAGTTGATTTAGGTGACGCCAGCGTGGCTGTTAATCTGTATGAAACTGCTGCGTAATGTCACGCAATGTTACGGTACGACCCGACGATAAACTAGTATTTAGACAGACCTACACGTGCAAATACGGTGTATGTTATACAATAAATAACACGTGCAGCGCGAGACCTCCTTCGTCGCCTCACAAAGTTTAGGTAAATGTAATGTCACCATTCGCGTCTAAACCAACATCGGTGATCGTTGTTTGTTTGTTTTGTCTCTAACAAATGTTTCAGTGTGCAACTTGAACATTGCGCAACACCGCGCTGTTTACATGTTCCCGTGGCCCCACCTATCCAGGCCACCAGTGTAATGTTCTAGAAAGAGTCCGTGCGTGGACCAAACCGGCTCGTGTAGCCATGTGCAGTCACGTCATCGATGTGCGAGAGAAAAGCTGCTGTTTGGAGGCCACCCAGCTCCGCTGTCATTGACGTCATCCCTAAGAAAAACACCATTTGACAGAGAGAAAAATGTCCATGACCCTCCCCGCTTTAAAGTGACAGACATCATTTTCTTCCTCTCTCGTACTCACAGAAACACACACATACACTGGACAAGATTAAAGTGCAGGCTGAGGGAATGTTGTGTCTTTCAGCTTTCCACCTCCTTTAAATGTCCCCTCTCATCTTTCTCCCCAGGGTAATGTGGAATACCTGCTTAAATGGCAGGGATGGTCCCATAAGTGAGTAAGCCTTGAGTCATCTCAGTGACCACATCCCTTCATCATACACTCAGAGAATCATTTCAAAGTTTGTCTTGATGTCCACCACTGTGTCCTGCATAGATGCTAATGTATGTTTGTGTTGGCAGGTACAGTACTTGGGAGCCAGAAGACAATATTTTGGACCCGCGCCTGGTCCTGGCCTACGAAGAGAAGTGAGTAATCTTGGTATATTTTTCCTTTTTGTTCGGTGTCCTACAATCTGTTTCTCTTTGTAACGGTTTCTCTGTCTGTGTTTCCACCTCCCTCCCAGTCAGGAGAAGCTCAGAGCTATGGCCTACCGCAGGAAAGGTCTCAGACCCAGGAGACTCGTCCTGCGGGTAACGATTCTTGTCTTTCTTTTTGTCTCACACACTGGCACTAACCCTGACTGCTCAGCGAGCAGCTGGCCACACTTGTTTATGAACTTTTAACCAGGTCACGATTGATTGTTTGATTATTTACATTAAAGGGGAACTCTATGAATTTAGTTTGACAACTTAAAACTAGAATGGAGAAATTATAAACAGCCAGGGAAGTATAACCCTGATTTGAGATCTTAGTAGTACATCTCACTGACATCTGTCATGAGACACCTAGATTGTCTTCATAAAAATGAAATGCCCAGCTGAGATATCTCCGTTAACATCATTGGGACTTTTTTAACTTTGAAAAAGTCCCCGCTAATATACAGAGGAGATGAAACTGTTTGTACTGGAAAGAGTGAACAAAAGATGTGACGTCATGTGTAAAATCAGTGGTTCCCCTACATGAAATGCTGATACGCACGTCATGTTAGGGCAGCAGATGTCTGAAGAATCGACAACACCAGAAGGCCGTGCATCTATGACACACACAGGTCTTGCTCTCACCGTCACTGTTGCCATTACTCCCCCCCCCCCCCCTCTGAATGCGGGCAAGTTGATGCAACAGTTTAGGAGTAAGACGCCCCACTAAAGAGTGATTTACCGTGTCAGTGTCGTGTGGTTTCCCCGCTGTCCTGCCCGTTTAGGAGACCGGCTGTAGGTCCTGAGTCTGTTGACTCGTATTGGAGAACATGAGCACAGTTTACGACAGTCCTTCAACCCGTCTCCTCTCTCACGGTGCTGAACTGTCGCTGGTTCACTGTGAGTGCCGGATTAATTCTTCCTTTCATTCACAACACTTCCAAACAAGGTGGGGGGGGGATCGGTGGGAGAGGCGACAAAAACCTACTTAAGACACAGGAAGTGTAAACCTGTTTGACCATTAGAGCAGCGTGGAATGAGTCATCGTGTTTCAGTGTGGCATGTTATGGTGAATGACACGCGGTGGGAACAACAAATCGGTTCGTTGCAAAGTAACTGACAAGCAGATGATTTATGTGTTTCAGTGTGGCGTATACTAAAGTACATCCTTTAGGACAGGCAGTCCATGTCTTTTCTTCGTTTTGTTGAATTTATTGACTGAATTAGCATAAATGTCCCTTCTGCTTAAAATTGTCTCCCAAATTCATTTTGTCATCAGTTTTAATGAATCCAACCCTGGTAAAAGAACGGTACCTTGAACATTAGTGCAGCAGTAACCACTCGTCTGTTCACCCTTGCTCTGCCCTAGAACATCTTTGCCATGGACCTGCGCAGCGCCCACAAGGCCCCCGAGAAGCCTCCGCCCCGTCTGCGCCTCTCCCTGACCCGCTCCATGAGCACCGACGTGGACCAAGGCGAGCGGAGAGGCATGTACTGTCGCGCAGTGAGGAGGAGAATCAGCCACCGAGCACCCAAACGGGGGCTAGATGGAGCCTTAAACAAACCCATACGCCGGCCCAGGAAGAAGGAGGAGCCCATGGGGGAGGACTGGGATGGCCCCAGTGAAGATGAGAAGCAGGAGTCTGAAAGCACCACTGAGGGGAGAAGTGAAGACAGTTTATACGGTTTGTTTCTCAAATTACTAACCTACAAATTAGAAGTCTGACGATTCACCTTCCAAAAATTAACAAACACTTTTCTTTCTCCCTTGAAGGTCGGTCGGAGTGCAGCTCCCCACCCTTGCTGGAGCGTCAGGTCTTAAACATGGAAGTGGAGGAGAAGGTGGAGAATGACTTGACAGTGGCCAGCACAGAAATTTGGACTGCCAGAGAAGATGGAGGGACGTCCAAAATAAGATGCATCCAAACATTTGCGCGCGTCAAATCAAAAGACAGCGACTCCATGCACGAACCAGACGATGCAGTTATCCTGGGCAACAGGTCAGACTGGGACGGAGGTGAGGAGGGCGTAGAATCGGGGTCGGAGTGTCTGAGCGACAGATTAGAGGGCAGCGTTTGTCAGAAAAACAACACAACCTCAGTGATAGTTGGTGTTCAGGGGAGCAGCGAGACAGAAGGTGACCCTACCACTGTCTGCTGCGCAGGAGAGAAAAGGCGAGAGGAAGTGATAATCGACAATCAGAGCGATAAACCAACAATACCAGGCCGTCAGACTCCGGTCCCTGCAGCAGAGCATCCTGGGAAAGTGATTGTGACAGAAGTGACTATCAACTCTCTGACGGTGACTTTTCAAGAAGCATCAGTGGCAGACGGCTTCTTTAAGTGCTATTGATTGAAGAAGGGAGATCAATAATTACAATTGCCACTCATTTTTTACATAGTTGTGTATGTACGATAGACCCACATGTTTACAATGCTACACTCATTTCCTGCTGAGTTCAATGAAAACATTATTGCCTTTGAATTGAAAATGAGTGGTGATTTCATTATTGTTGGCTCATTGATTAGTGGTGGTAAGGTGCCTGGGTTTACTGACAACAGTGAGACAAGTCTGAAACTATAAAGTCCACATTACTACTTCCATGCAGCTACTTTTTCCAGTGGTCCTCAGTGCTTTCCAGCAAGACATCGGTCTCAGATATGTTCTTGGGGCCTGTTTCAGTCGCTCCTGTTTTTTTATGAATAATGTTTTGTAAAGACATTGCTCTTTTTCAGTATTCACACAGACCTAACCGCATGCCCCGTCAGTCTCAGCCACACATGCACAAAGCTCCGTCCTGCGCTTCATTGAAGAGGTTTATTTCTGTCACAAAAGAAATAAAACAAAAGAAGTAACGACTGCCGCTCAGATGAAGTTCTGCATTTCAAGTAGGAGGGATGCACAAAGTACAGTTATGTTTGCTGTCTGTTTGTCCTTTTACTTTTCAAGTATGAAACGCTTCCTGGTTCTATTTTTGTATTTCCAATTGATAGTCCACTCTTTTCACTAGCCTTTGTGCATTTCAAAAGATATCAGTTTACACCGCCGCTGTACCGCTGTGTAGGGTAATGTACAAATGGAAGTAAATGCAGGTTAGGTTAGACGGTAGCTCGCTCACATTATTTATTGCATGTCACATGTATAAGCTAAACTAACTTATGTCACTTCCGTGTCTTTCTCTGAAAAAAGATGAATTGTGAACGTCTTCTCTCTTAAAAAAATAATTTTTATTTTGACTGCATTTCCAATAAATATGTACTGAAATAACTGTCTCCTGGAGCATGTTTGATATTTGGATTGCTGAGTGCAAGTTCAAGCTGGTTTATGTACATTAAATATCAGACTGAGATGTGAGGAGTCTTTACAACGCAGCCCAACAACAAGACAAAGACCTGATTTACAGTCTTAATAGACAGATATATCCAACCAGGAAGTAACTAATGACATCTACTCCTAGTTTTGCACCTTTTATGCAAACTGCTTGTAGACTATTTATCTTGTGGTCATCTACACCCTACAAATCCTGAAGTTTACTTCTAGTTCACTACTGAGGTTTGCACTTCAACACACAGTAGCTCCTTGTTTTGATTTTTCCATTTGGATTTTGGGCAATTTAATAAATCCATGGAGAATATATATACACTGAAAGTTGCTTCTACTTTTTTAAACCAAGTATACTCAGACTGTATCTGTAAAAAAGAAGCTTCTTGTAAGGATGCAGATATTATTTCCATCCCTTAAAGTGTTATATTACTGCCACTTGATGCCACTAGAGGGCGCAGTATTCTCAAAAACAGACATCACTGTAACTGCACACAGAGCAAGTTACTAGTTTCTTAATCAAAGGCTCAGTGTTCTTTGTGTACAACAGTGGAACCGGAACCTGGACCAAGAGTGTATGGACCAGGTACTAACATACTTCAACAACCATACTTGTGAGGTCCTTTACAGCCTTGCAGTTACACAAACTGAAAACTACAGAAAAACTAAGATAGTGAAAAAATAATTTATCATATTTTGACGGATAACTCATGTGTGGATTTGGATGACAAGGTAAGAAAATACTAAGGCTACACTTTTATCAGCAGTATTGTGTCAATTTGAATCGTTTTTTTTTGGTTATTTGAGCAGGGCAACGAGAACCAGGACTTACTAGTGGTGTCGTATGTTTATCATTGTGATTCAGCTAGTTTTATTGATGTCTGGATATAAATATGCCTGCTTGTTAAAACCTGATTGCTTTTCTTCCTGTCAGATTTCTAAGATAAACCAGGAGAGCAGTGGTGCTTATTTATAGGTGACTGCTTTTACAGCAGAGACTCAGTGGTCACATTATATCTACATACAGGAGGTCACTAAATGGTTAATTCATCATGTCTCCTGTTCATTCTGCTCTAACAGACATCTGTATTATTACTAAAGCAGCTTCACTATTTTTCACCGAGGTCTTACATGCCTCTGACCAGTTTGGGTTAAACGATGAGTCTCAGTCCTTGTTGTCCCTTCCTGTGGGGAGGGTAATGCAGAATATATAATCCTGGAGACTGGGGGAGACCACCTGCCTTTACAGGATGCATCAAACCACAGGAAAGGATTCAGCCTCACAGCTCCATCTGTCCAGCAACAACAACAACAACAAAGTCACCTTGGATATACACCGATCAGCCATAACATGATGACCACCTGCCTAATATTTATGGAGGTCTTTTGAGGCCAAAACTGCCGTGACCCGTTGAGGCATGGACTCCACTAGACCCCTGAAGGTGTGCTGTGGTATCTGGCACCAAAACATCAGCAGCAGAACCTTTAAGTCCTGTAAGTTGCAACGTGGGGCCTCCATGGATCCGACTTGTTTATCAAGCACATCCCACAGATGCTCGACTGGATTGAGAACTGGGGAATTTGGAGGCCAAGTTAACACCTTGAACTCGTTGTCGTGTTCCTCAAACCTTTCCTGAACCTTACATGACTGTAGAAGAGAGTATGTATCCCTCAACCCATCCCCCCAGCTGTTTGCACATCTGCACACATGTACCAAAACATAAGGTGGAGACGTCCACAGTCATGCAAGCTTTTGTCTGAGCCTGAAAGCAGTTTATGACTCAGTTTTGTTGTTTTAAATATTGGATGCAATAGATAAAAGCATTAATAAACTTTGCTCTTGTAGTGCCCCAGACAATGGCCCAACTTTCAACACACACTCATTTAGTTACTCTACATAAAAGTGGTCAACCAAAGTGAGATGATTTCCTGCATCCTCCTCAGTTGCAGTAGCTGTCCTTGTCCAGCAGAGGGCGGCGCTACAGAGAGGAGCACATGAGAAGTTTCTTTTAGGCTTCTTATGAACCAAATTCATCTGATACTGGTTCGAAGGACAAAGAACAAAATCCTGCTGAATTGATGGCTCTGTGAATTGCATTGTCCATTTGTGAGAAAAATGTTTTACACAATTGATCAAATTTCAATTGTATTACTACAGCCCAAAATCCTAAATCACAATGCAGTGGGGCAATCCCACGAGAAGAGGACAGCTCAGAACAGCAAATTTCCGCAGTTCTTCCAGAAAGAGCAGCTATGAGGCACAACATCCTTCTAAGAAGCCAAGATGTGATGATGACAGTGACTCAGATTAGGCGTGTCAGCCCACCATGCTGCAGAGCTGTTAATCAATCTGGAAAGCTGGATTCTATTTTCTACTTTAAAAACTTGATCACTGGCCTTTGTGTCTGGGCTGGCAGTGCCCTGTGTAGCGCCTTGCAACAGGTCCTATCTCCATCTTGTGGCACCTTTTCTCTTTTAAATATTGAGGTTGGCCTCTGGTGGGGCTGGTGAGGTCAGAGATAGTCTTGACATCCAAAAGATTAGAGATGTTAACCTGCTTTCCCCTAAACAAAACATCAACAAACCTTTCCTACTGCTCTTTTGCACACATGCATTGAGCCTGTTTGCCATAAGTGCAGGTGATCATGGTGCAGCATTGGGGGCAGCTTGTGAGGACCCACCTCGGGGTGAACAATCCATCAACCCAGGCGTCTGACAACTCTGAACCTGAAGTCCACAGCTTCCATCTTTATACAGTGATGTATGACTGGTCCTCAACAGTCCTCATGCCAGCCCGTTAGACTGAGCAGATGCTTCCTATCAAGCTGTTGTATTGCAGCATACTGTATATGTGTACAACATTTAGAGAGTGATTATGGCTGGATGAGTCCCAAGTTGGCTACTTTTCCAGACCATTACCATTATGGACCCAGTATACATCCCATGAAGGACCCTCCATCAACCCATCTGAGCTAAACCATGTGGTGCCTGCATCGAAAAGGATGAAGAAACTGTCTGGGCCCCATATGGGTCTGCTGGCTCGGATGAATTTAGAAAAAACCTTTGCCCATCACAGCAACACGACAACAATGGATAAAAGGAATGACGCCTCTTCAGGAAATCAAACATATGTGTGGACGGTGCCGAGTGTCGCCATGTCAACGCACAGTTTGAGTCTGCAGCCAGTCAAAGCAGTAGTTTTCCTACAGATAATTACCGTACATGGATGTGTTGAAGGAGTCTGTCAGTTCATTTGCCATTGGGAGCCTTGTTTAATGTACCTGTGGAACCTTTAAAGCCACATTTGTTTCACAAGGATTGAATTCTTGCCACAGGTCAAGTAAGAACATCACAACACCCGTTTCTCTCAGCCGGTTGCTTATGTATTGTTAGCCCCTTTGACAGATGGACCTACAGGAGCTTCCACGCTGCTGTGTGAGTGTGCTCCACTCAGTCGAGTCTCCTCGCTTTTGACTTGATAACATCCTGGGAACAAGAATCTGCTCCTGCCTGATCAGTTGTGTGTTGGTGCTGTTGATGTTCAGTTACAAACTTGTTGTTGGCAGTAAAGGCTTCGTGTAGTAACAGATGCATCACTCACTCTCTTTTCAAAAGGTAGATGAATGTGATTTTTGCAATAATACACGGTGGCTTAAAATATGTCACCTCCACTGGTAGTCTCAATATTGTTCTTCACTATAAAGCCATAGTAGATTTAACACTGAGCCAAAGAAAGACACGTTAATGTCAAGGAAAACGGATCCCTACAAACATAAAATACTTGCATATACACTCATGTCAACGACTTATGTATTCAGTTGGCTGCATCGTTCATGACTTAGGAGTCTGTTTAAAGGAGGCGAATGCTCTTACATGTTTTACATTTGTTAGAGCTTTTTCTGTTTCGAGGTGCACACTCCAAATTAAACCCATTTGATGTAAATATTCTTCATATTGTACACAACTCATCTTCTTACCAGCTCTGATTGGTAACAACCAGCCCACCAGGACACGTCACTATTGGTCATTTTCATTTTATTATAAAAAACAGTATTTGAGTCCACAGTTTGTGTTTCCTTTGTACAGTAAAAAATATTAAATTAAACTCCCAATGTTCTTAGCAGAAAGATGAAGAGGATGGACTTTGGGGGAGGGAGAACAGCTCCCCCAGCAGGATGAGGGGGTAAAAGTCCAAGGGAAGCAGCAAAGGGGACGAGGAAGAAACGGACGGAGACTGACGGCTCATATCTCCTCCTTTCTCCTCATTTCTGTGCAACACAGTTCATTTGGATCAATATTCTGTTTACTCCAAACAGTAGAATCCTAAAAACGCTAAAAGGAGCCCATCCACTCATGTTTCACATCCCAGCCCATGTACTCAAAAGGTTGCAGGCACACAGGTATGCACCCCCCTCCCCAAGCCTCCAATGCTCCATATGAAGTGTCTTTAAAGGAAGGAGTGCACACACATTCGAGGGAGAGGGCTTGCATGTTTGCGAGGGACGAGTCCCCTCCAGCATGACAGATGTCCATTACAGAGGCTGGCCGGGATGTCAGAATGTGTCCGTTCAACATCTCAAACTCACAGCAGAGCCTCAACAACTGCTAAAAACACTGACATTTAATTATTCCCACCTGGACAGACCCAACTAAAGACATCTAAAGTGAAATGAAATATCCGCTGCCCCCATCTTAACAGTCATTAACAAAAATAGATTTCTATATGAACTGTAGCAGTCTCAAGGTACATAACACTGCCCCCCCCCAACAAAAAAAATTAAATAAATAAAGCAAACCCAAACATTTAAAAAAGGAAGATATGCATCATGTTTGGATTTACATGAATAATAATCCACATCACTCTGCGAAACAGAAATAGACACCGAATGATGGGAAACAAAACCAATAAAAAAAGTTCTTTGCATTAAATCATTTCCTCTTCAATTCTTGACCACTTTCAAAATCTTAAAAACATTTCTTTAAAAAGGCAAGTACCCCCATACCCCAAAAATATTACCTTTCTTGTATTCTGCAAGAGGTGGAGGTGGGGGCTGCTAGACAAACCTTCCCCCTCTTTGTCCACAATTGGCAAAAAAATATATTAACAGCAATAACTTACAATTCATTTATTCTAATTTATTTAACGACTGCTTGATTTATTGTTCATCTCCCATAGGAAGTTCAGTTCAATGCATCTTTATTGAAAACATTTTAAATAACATTTAATAATAGTATAAAAAAGAAAGGCTAAGTATAACGATAACACTGTCCTGGATGAGTGCAGTTTGTGCGAGGGATCGCAGAGCTTTTACAGCTCAACTTGACACATTAAGTAGAATTCCTACATGATGTCTAAAGGGTTGTGATTCATATTCTGGCCCAGTGGGTCCTGACTGTTGCCCCCCGGCCCGTGGAGACCCGCCATGCCACTCAGCTGAGATAGCATGGCATTCGGGTCTGATCCAAACTGTTCCATAGAGTTCTGTTGCTGCTGCTGGGATGCTGGCTGTTGCTGTGGAGTGACCACCATACCTGGGTGGTGCTGGTTTAGATGTCCTGGGTGGGGGGAGCCCGTCTGCATCTGGGGCGATATGTGATGTGGGGAGGGCTGGGGCTGCATGCGTGGGGACGGGCTGGAGTGTGGCGGCTGGGACTGGGGTCTTGGTGAGGGCTGTGGGGAACGCACCTGGTTAGCCAGAGACGTGGTCAGTGCCTGCCCCTGCAAGTGTGGGGACTGGGCCATCTGCTGTGGTGGCTGAGGGCTCATAGGATTACTGTGCTGGGCTGGTGACCCCCCGGGGCCAAGATGCTGTTGCTGCTGGAGCAGCCTCTGGTGGAGAAGGGCCTGAGAAGATGGAGGTGGGGGACCACTCTGACTGGTCTGAGAGCCCTGAGGTGGCTGCTGGGGACCTACTACACCCCCCCCACCTGGCCCTGCATCACCTCCTGGTAGGCCAGCCATGGCATTCTGCTGCTGCTGCATCTGGATGTGGTGCTGGTGCTGGAGCCTCTGCTGTAATGCAGCTGTTACTTGCTGCTGGGCCACAGTCCCTGGATAGCCTTGCCCCTGCTGGCCTGGAGGACCACCAGTCTGCTGAGGACCAAGAGGGGGGCCTCCTTGTTGGCCCTGTCCCACTTGAGGCTGCATTCCAGGCTGTCCCATGTAGCCCTGCCCCTGAGGAGGTTGCGGATGTTGGAACTGACCGTGATTTACTCCCATTTGTTGTTGTTGTTGTTGTTGCTGCTGCTGCTGCTGTTGTTGTTGTTGTTGTTGTTGTTGTTGCTGCTGTTGCTGCTGTTGCTGCTGCTGCTGCTGCTGCTGCTGCTGCTGCTGCTGCTGCTGTTGCTGCTGTCAGCTGCTGCTGCTGCTGCTGCTGCTATCAGCTGCTGCTGCTGCTGCTGCTGCTGCTGCTGCTATCAGCTGACAGCGAAGCCTTGCTGTCATGTTCCATCAACCCACATTTCATCTTTGTGTAGGAAAAGTCTTTTATGCAATCAGAGCCGAGTGATTTACGAGATCTTTCTGGCTGGGCTGCAGATTCCAACCGCAGTCGTCACCTGCGACAGAAACAAGAAACCACACAGGGAATAACAACAACAGAAAACCAGCTTGAGGGCAACCGTCTTTATTTGTGTCATGAAGGTCACAATGTGAAAGTAAGAGCTTTGTCTTAAAGGGAGCAAACTGACGGAAACAATAAAGAAAAGAAATAAACACACATGTTGGATCGAAGCCAGCTGATGACTTCTTTATCCAAATAAAGCTTTGAACGATACAAATCACCGAGCTGAAGGTCGATGGACGCTGCATCGCTTTCCTTAGACCAGGAGTGAGTCCACACCGGTGGGATTCTCTGACAGACCTGCTGGCTGAAGCTGGAACCGTGACGGCTGTCCAGAGGCAGCAGACCTGGTTCCTCTGTTGGTGTCCAGCAGGATCATCGTGCTGATTCTTCATCCTGCGTTCAGACTCTTCATGTTCCAGGTGGAGATGATTCAAAGGCAGAACAATGAAACTGGTGCAGAGGAGCAACTGTCTACGTCGACGTAGAGTTCTCATGTTGTTACTGTAAGTGTGTGAGGAGGAGGAGGAGGAGGAGGAGGAGGAGGAGGAGGGGGAGGGGGAAGAGGAAGAGGAGGAGGAGGAGGAGGAGGAGGAG
>CAAKHC010004061.1:21492-41703 GCA_901007825.1 Macroramphosus scolopax | reverse complement strand
AAATTGATAATGGAAATAATGGAAATGTGTCTTCAACTGGTATACAGCTCGCTTAGACTTATAATACATGTAGTAAAGTCTCCCACAGTGGCGGATAAAATTAAATGTTGAACGCTCACCTCCACCAATTAAAATAAAGCTTTTTTTTTAGCTATGATGAAGGGATCTGCCCAAAAGTATAACTGGTTGACGGAGATAACAACAATACAACAGCAACAATTTGACTCACCCCAGTAGGTTTATCTTTGAGCTCTGAAATGGAATGGAGATTAAAAACACTAATGCTTGCAGCCCACAATTGCAGTGGAAAATGTTTTCAGGGGACAGTTAAACTGCTCTGTGGTCCCGTTAGGAGTCATGCTGCTTTAACGACTGAGAGGCTTCCTATAGCCATGAAATTGATTGGCTGAGACTGGCTGTTTGGTGTAATTCACATCCCTCAAATACAATTGTTTCTGTGTTAAACCTTTTTTTTTTTACCATTTTAGATTTAAAAGTTGGTTGTAAAACAGCTTTAAACATGCAAATCCCAGCAGTCACCACGTATTTTGAGGCAGTGCATTTAGGTCCTGAAAACTGCCACTTAATATCATAGTTTATCTGAGAGCATCTGCAGTATTGATCTGATTCAGTGTTTTCTAAGTATCACATGCTCAAGACCTTAAAGTTTACATAACATTACATGGAATTCTTCTTGAAGTACTGACATTATCTGTTCTGTCCTCTGTCCCACTCAGGGTACCAGTCGTCCCTCCCACTACCACGTCCTGTGGGATGACAACTGTTTCACGGCCGATGAACTGCAGCTCCTCACCTACCAGCTGTGCCACACTTATGTCCGCTGCACGCGCTCCGTATCCATCCCAGCACCTGCCTATTACGCCAGGCTGGTGGCCTTCCGTGCCCGTTACCACCTGGTGGACAAAGACCATGACAGGTGAGGCAGACCGGGAAATGTGTGGGTCCAGTTCTTAAAAGATAATTGGCTCGGATCTGGCTGATTTAGAGCAAACGTAGAGGGATAATGGATTTCTGCAATGCTTGACAGCATTAACGATGATTGTCCTGATCAGATAAAGAAAAAGGCAATAAGTGTTTTCACAACTAGACAAACTTTCTACAGCTGCCTGTTCTTCAGTCCTGCATCAGTCCGCATATTGTGGCTATTGTTTAGAGGCATTAGGTTTGAATCTGCTATCTCCTATATTCAGGGGTTTTCTTTTATCATTCTTCACAATGTCAAAGTTAAACCCTGTTTCTCTCTGTCTTTCAGTGCTGAAGGCAGCCATGTGTCGGGCCAGAGTAACGGTCGGGACCCCCAGGCGTTGGCCAAGGCAGTTCAGATCCACTATGATACCCAGCACACCATGTACTTCGCCTGAACTAGCGAGCACACCAACCAGTCCTCCTTTGGACTTCCTTCCTTTCTGTATTTGTATCTTTTATTGTCCAGTCTCTCTCCTCTTCTCCCACATTTTTCTCACCCTGTAGTCTGTCTCATTCTCTTCATACTCACCTTACATTTTCTGAATCTGTACCAAAGCGGCTCTCGGACCGGGAAATCTGCTGTGTCCCGATGTCCAGCAGCTTTTAATGGAACAAGCTCCAACCAGCGTTCCCAATCCAGCCGCCATTCAAACCAGCAATCCAGCACTGCGAACCCCAAGGGTTCCCAATGCACAGAAGAAAAAACAAAAACAAACCATACACACATACTACAAGTTGAGCCATTATTTTGTGTTTGTTTTTGTTTTTTCTATTCGAATGTCTGCACTCTTGTGTTTTTATGATACACTGAGCAAGGATTTGATTGGCACGGTCTGTGCCAGCGCAGCTCTTTAGCTCTCCCAGCTAAGCAGGACTCGGATCTACTTTTACCTCAAAGCCCCTTTGGGCACAATCTGTCACAAGGTCTTGGGTTTATTGGGTGGTGGGAGGGAACTCTACAAGAAGAGATGGAGGGGAGACGACCCTTTGAGAATGATATCTATATATATCTATATATATATACATATATATATATATATTCCTTTTTATGAGCGTGTGTTTTAACTTTTCTCCTTCACAATCTTTTACAAGCGAGGTGACCTGGGTGTCCATACCCATTACTACTTTTCTCTCATTTTAGTGAGGAAGACGCAAGTGTGTGCGTGTGTGTGTGTGTGTGTGTGTGTGTGCGCGCGCTTATCTCTGTATATACATGTACTGCTGTTTGAGTGGGTTGTGTGTTTGTGTGTGCATGTGTGTTTCATGGCAGGCCACTGAATTGTAAAGGGAAATCAAGGAGATAACTGCTGTAAATGCCTCAGATGTGTTGTTTTTATATTCACACATACAGTACATATAAACATATATTTACATCTATAGAGCAACTTTGAGACATATGACTTAAACAGGCTTCATAGAGGCTGGTGTGGGTATTTCTAGCAGTCCTGGGTCACTTATTAATTGAAATCATTTGTTACTTTTTGAATATGACGGTTGGGATTTTCCCCCTTTGGCGGCCTACTTTGGGTTCATCGAATCCCAGGAGGAAATAAAAGTAACTTAATGACTTTCCAGTAGTAATTGAAGCCGGGTCTGATGTGTAGCAGTAGTAACCGCGGTCTGGCGTGTGACTGGCTCCACAGTGGGACCTGTTGTTGTTGTATGGCAAACGGCATTAAACAAAGTTCGGTCTTATCAGCCTTGCTCTCCGTGTGAAAAGCAGGATCTTATTCTTTGGACCTGATTATCTGAAAGATTATATGATGACACTGCTGGACGTTTCCTGTTTTCTTTTTTTTTTCTTTTTTTAAAGTAGTTTGAAGGGCCGGAAACCAGTGTAGTTATTTTTAAGGTCTTCTTCGCGAGCACTGGCCAATTCATTGCACTGACCCGGGACGCTAGGCAAGCAACAGAGGGCACTCTCAATCTCTCGTACCTTATGCATTTATACATACGAATCAACAAAGCAGATTTGTAAAAGTTTAATATAAGATGTTTTGTGGTTATCTTAAAAAAAAACGTTGTTTAGAATTAGTAGTTTACTATTGATGTTGTCATTGTTGTCGATGTTGTTGTTATTGTGATGAAATTTTAAGGTTGGCAGCGAAGCCGGTTATATAGTTACTAGTGCAACTTCAGGAATAGATGTCAGTTGTTGAGCTGCAGGTTAAGGGGGGTAGAGCTTTAGGTTGGATTTCCTTTGTAGCATTCAAGCTAATGGCGAGAATAAGTTAGCCCCGGGACGGATGAATTCATGCTTCCTTTGTAAGTTCTGAGATGAATGAAGCTTAGCTCAGATTTGAGGTAGTGTCTAGCACTCCTGATTGGTAAAGCAGATACTCAGCTGTTATCAGCTGGTTCCCATCAGATAGATGGCGACAATCAGGGATTGTAATCAGATTGAACCTAGATTAAGGGATTTGTTTAACAGCGGTTTGTGATAGGCAATGAGATGAGTTTTTAGACTTTTTAAAAAACGGTTTCTTTTAATCCGTGTATTTGAAGTATTCCCCTCTTAAAGTCTATTTAACAGTGTTTGTTTCATATTATGCTTTTTTAACACTGGATTAAATGAATTGACATTAAGCATGAGCACTGCCTTGGGACCCCCTCTATCAGTGGACTGTTACCATGGAGACATCACTTACCTATTGTGGTGACAGTTGCAAAAGTGGCGCCCCCCGGTGTTACGATTGGATAGTGGTAGGACGGAGGATTTGGGGAAACAGTCGACGTGCACGCCTCGTCAGGGGGGCAGCTCAGAGAAAACCCTTTTGTAATAAACCACCCGTAAAGCAGCAGGTTTACTATGAATGAGTTTGAGCACCTGCCTGTTGACGGCGTGGGCGTTGACCAGGGGAAGAGAAGCAGAAGAGGGCAGGGCTTGAGGGGGATTGGGGGGGAGGGGGGTGTTGTCCAGGCATGGCATGCAATAAGTTGTACTTTGTTTCAAGGGGGCAGATCACGTGCACTAGTCTTACCAAGCCAAGTGGGCTGTGATTGAATATTCAACTGGCATTTCTGAAGGGGAATGATTTGAGGTTTTAAATCTTTGACAATATTTGATCAAACTCCAGTCAGATAAATGGTCACTTACAGTTTGTAACATGACATTGCAAAGCAATATTTACCCAGTTCTGGTTTTCTTATGTGGAAAAACAAAGCTATAATTCTAACCATTGTGGTTGTTGGTCTACTTTTGCTGTTATGTCTCAGTACTTTTATTTTTTTATCTTTTTTGTTTCTTTTATTTGCTTGTATCAATCAGTGGGAATGTGCATTTGGTGGAATAGTTATGTAGGCATTAGACAATATTATTTTAGGTAACTAACTGTAGACTTTGCTCACCTGCATGCCAGAGTATTGTCCTATTTGGGGAAAAAAAAAATTAGAATCATATTTATTATGACAAAGAAAAAAACATGAATGCTTTTTTTTTGGCGTAAACGTTTCTCAGTTTGGTGGGACTGTTTTAGGCTAGCAATATCTGTCAGTCTCTCTAAGGTGTTTTTTAAAGATTCCTACACAAATGTCAGTAATTTTGGAGGTACACGCTGTTTCCGATGTGAGAGAGGGGGGGTCTGCTCTTTGCGTCATGTTAAAATTCAAACGAGGTACTTTCTTCAAACATGGACCCGTAAAGACCAAACCCCTCTCCTCTTTGCCACGTTACAGTAGCGAGCATCCATTTTGTCTCCTCGTTCCTGGCTTGTACCTGTGGCCACGCCTCTTGAGGGGGCTCCCTGTCTCCATGGCAACTCTGTTGACCCCTCACAAATGCACTTCCTCTTTGTGAAGGGGTCCCCATGGCACCTACCGAGCAGGATTTTTTTAACATTTTTTAAAAAAAAGATCCACAATCCTTTCTGTCCCAGTAGAGAGAGCATGAATTATTTCTAAATTCCTCTCACTTTGATATATAATTATCGTAATGGATTTGTAATTTGTATCGTGTATTTTATTTTATTCTATAATCCCTTTTGGTTCCTTTTTTTTGGGGGGGGAGGGGGGGTGGGAGGGTTGTTATAGCTCTGCTCTTTCTTTTTTTGTCTGCTAGTGGTCCCTAAAGCTGTGTGTGGTTGTCTAATAGCAATACAATCATAGAATTGGAATGATCCACTCGTGTGAGTGGGCTGTTCCGACTCTGTGATTGGTCAGAAAGGGTTCCGTCCAGTTGTTAAGGGGTGGGGCATGTTCCGGTTCCAGCCCCTGCAGTGGGCCATTCACATGCTGTTATTGCTATTATGTGACATGTTAAAATGTTTTTTTTTTTAGGCTGCAGGGAATTCTTGTGTTAATGTGCAAAGTAATAAATTGGTATTTTATGCCTATAAAATAGTTGTGTGTTCTGATCATTGATTACACATCACCTGTTAAACCACTGCTTAATGAAATATTGAATTACTGCATCTAGAACCAGTGTAGCTGACCAACTGACCAGAGGGTCTGAGTTCATATGTTCTGTCACTAGATGGCGTCGCCAGTCAGCTCACGACAGCTCAGTGGTTTTACTCTGGTACATTCCTTGTGATGTCAGACTTGTAACAATACACCGGATATTAATTAGGAATTAAATACTGTCCTATATTTGAAACAAATTCCTTAAACCTTTTCAATACATGACCCTGCAGTGTCCATTGCAAAATAAGTTTCCCAGGGGTTTAATCCTCTAGATAGTTAAAGAATGTATCTGGTACTTCACACCCCTGAATTAAAAGACAACTGTGATACATATATTTGGGGAAGTTAAATAAAAAGCCCAAGGAGAAGGGCAGCAGGATTGATATCAGGAATTGATATTATCTCTTTAAACATGTCTGCATTTTTTCCAAGAAGATAAAATGTAATATTTCCTCAGAAAAATAATTAAAATGGCAACAGAGTCCTCACAATGTTAGGTTTTATTCTTCTATTTTTTTATTTTAAACATTTAATATTCGTGATCTGAAGAAGGTATTTCTAATCTCACATTTGTCAATAATCCTGTGCAACAAAACATAAAATATTCAAATTGGATTTCATATAGTTTTTCTTTAGTTGCAGCACTAATCACTTAGGCTCCTGTAGACAAACACATCCTTCTGATTACTTATTCACACTGGAAAGCCCTCGTTGGTATGTGTCACCTGCCTCTGCATCCCTTTGAGTGTCATCCCCTCCGCCGTCCCGTTTCCTGTGTACCGTCCTGTTGTCATGATCACTGTTACCAAGGCTTGTGGAGGCTACAGAAGAAAGGAAACCTGAACCGTAGCTCTTGATGCCGTTATATTTAATTCATCGGCACAATTGCGCACCGCGGTTCAGTGTGATGCAGATGGAGTGCGAGCCGTCTCAAGTTCAAGACAAATTTGTGAAGACAAAGAAATGCTGTCGGATCCCTCTGTTCGGATCTGATTTATTACTCCAGGTGTTTATCTAACAACATGCTGACTGTAAAACGAGGCTTGTCACCCGACAGTGGCTCATTTGTTTTTACCCTGTTAATGCGTCAGCTGAACATAATAACATGTAATCTGAAACACTAATTAAACCAAAAAAGCTGGGCATCCATCTCATTGTCCAAAAAAACCCCAACTGCATGTCCTAATACAATAGACTGAGTTTTTACCTCTGACCTGTATATATGTCCTGTTGCTTTTCAGCATTTTTACCAAAGTTATTGTTAAAGAGAGAAAAAAAAAGCGTTCATTGTGGTGTAAAACAAAAAGGGCAACAAACTTTTTTTTTGTGAAAGCTCCTTTAACATAATTGCGAGTTTGTGTGTTGTGGTGTGAAACAGAGAGTGTAATCCCCTTTGTAGAGGTCCCCCATGTTGTCTTTGTGTTAACTGATCCACCTACGGACACCGCTCCATCCCCGTCCCTCCAATCCTCCCTCCCTTTGTTGTCTCACCCTCTTCTGCCCTCTCCCTCCCGCATCGTTTTTTTTTTTTCCTCCTGGGGTTCACAGCCGCTCAACTGCTCGACTCTCCACAGTGGCGCTGAAGATGGGAGTGAACTGATGCTCTTCTTCCCCACACTTCTGACTGTGTAACCCTGATTGTTATTTCTACTTCTGCTGGAACCCCGACTGACCCATTTGGGCTGTGTGGCTACTAGAGGAAGCGGTTGGGGGGAGGGTAAAGCCAGGCAGCAGCTGAAGTCTGAAGTGGCTTCATCAAGGCTTGGATCCCTGTGAGCTTATTGTCAACAAGGAGACACCTCAGCTAGCAACAGCAGCAGTGTTTGATAGCGGGTTTTGACGGCTGTTTTCCTCTGGAAACCTGTTTTTTTTATTTTGAAAAACCCTCCTGGGATTGAAATGTGGATATTTTTCCAAATAAGGGCCTGGAATGATTGTTAATCTCTACAAGATATTTGTTTCAATTCTTCTCTCAGTAAGGAGGTAAACAGCTACCCAGGACTGAAGCATCATCGTTTCAACCTGGCTGTGACAGGATACAATCATAGCACCATCGGTGGCCTTGGATCCAAGTATCAGGTGATATCAGTCTGATCTATCTGGGTAAGCTACACCAAACAGTGTCACCGTGACACTGAAACACAGCAGCTCGACCTCAGCCTCTTGGGTCTGGAACAGAGTTTAAAGCGTATAGAACAACTTCAACAAGGAAGAAAAAAAAAAGAAGCCTGTCTGGGATCAATTTCCTCCACAAGGTTTGGACCGTGGCAGCGCTGCAGCCACATCGATCCTGCACCTGAGGGCTGCTACAGGTGA
Source organism: Macroramphosus scolopax (assembly GCA_901007825.1). Taxonomy (NCBI): domain Eukaryota; kingdom Metazoa; phylum Chordata; class Actinopteri; order Syngnathiformes; family Centriscidae; genus Macroramphosus; species Macroramphosus scolopax. The sequence continues at coordinate 33,999 of CAAKHC010004061.1, read as the reverse complement.
CTGCACAGCTATCTGCCACTCAATAATGCATTGACTCAAACTCAGGAGAAAGTGTGCGGGCCCTTGATCCTTTAAAAAGGTAGATGACTAATAACAGGAGAAAGCTGGGGTGAATACTTGTGATTATCACGGCGAATTGAAGGCAAGTGGAAGTGAAAACTGAGCAGATGCTGACGAGGAAAAGAAGAAAATGGTTGCTGACAAAGTGACATTTGGGGACAGACAGTAGGACGATTGGCAGAGCCCTTTAAAAACAAAGAACAGACTTTGAGAGAGGTTTGGAGGGTTGGAAAGAAAATTTGATTTTGACCTAGAGACGACTGCAGTAGACGAACATCTGTGTAATCAAGTGTTAACATTAAGTTGCCATCATGGTCAACACTGGCATGCAGCTGATTAGTTTCACCTGCGCGGTGACCGGCTGGATCATGGCGATCGCGGTCACTGCCTTGCCTCAGTGGAAGGTCTCGGCCTTCATCGGCAGCAACATTCTGACCTCGGAGGTCAAGTGGGAAGGCATCTGGATGAACTGTGTCTACCAGACCACTGGTCACATGCAGTGTAAGACATACGACTCCCTGCTGGCCCTGCCTCCGGACATCCAGGCGGCTCGCGCCCTCATGTGTTTGGCCATCTTCATGGGCTGGCTCTCCTGCACCGTGTCCTGCTGCGGCATGAAGTGCACCACCTGCGCCGGGGACGACCGGCGGGCCAAGGCGGGTATCGCGCTCTCCGGTGGGGTTCTTTTCATTCTGACAGGCCTGTGCGTTCTGATTCCTGTTTCCTGGACTGCAAACACTGTAGTTCAGGATTTCTACAACCCCAACGTGCCTCTGATGCACAAGCGAGAGCTCGGCCAGGCTATCTATCTGGGCTGGGCATCCGCTGTTATTCTAATGATCAGTGGAGCTGTGCTAAGCAGCACCTGCCCCCTCATGGAGAGGAGCGGCAGGTACCGCAGGGGCTACATAGGTCGGAGCTTTGCTAATTCACCCGCTTCAGCACCAGATCCACCAAAGCCAATAACATCAAATAGTCTACCGCTGAAGGAGTATGTGTAGGTGCTCAGCAGGAAGACGATGCTTTTCTAATCTATCCCAACAATTACGTTATGAATCACAACTTGTAATATTTATCTATATTTTTGCTTATTTTGTATATCTCCTTGTGGTGTCAAACTCGTCTTCTGTATATTGTTTGAACTTTGCTCTGTGATTTATAGTCGTGCCTGAAGAAAGCCCACTGCCTTTATCGTCAAATCAACACAAAGACTTGACAACTGTCGTGCAGGCTTCTATGATGGCTTGTGTTATGAGGATTGCAGTGATTTCACAATGTAATTATCTCCTGATTCGTCGCATAAAGATTTGACTGAGTTTGCTTAAGTCGAAATCATGAAATAAAACAAGTTTGTTGAGTGTGAGATTGTTAGAACTGTCTTTATCCTTGGGTGTGCTTAATAATTCTCAAAAATACATTCGGTTTAAAAAAAAAAATCTCTGGTAATGAGTTCACAATATTCCTTGTTATTGGAAAGTCGCATCGTCATGTAACTTTCATCTTCATTTTTAAGCACCGGTTTACTGTCCACAGCAGATACATCCATGTGATGTAAACATATTTGTTTGCTCATTATGCCTTTAGTGATCCTGTTCTTCTCTCCGAGCCTCTTGATTACACTAGCAGCTTTTCACCCAGACTCCATAAAGAAGGACACTTTGCAAAGTGTATCTAAAATTGGACAAAGAAGTAGAAAGAAATTAGAACTTGAAGCACTGTAAATCAGACTGACAGCAAATGAAAATGACACATTAGGAATTTGGCATTTTGGTGAGAGTTTCCAAACTTGGAGACAAACAATTCTTATTCTCCTTTTTTGGTTGTGCGTGCTGACCCCCTTCAATTCAACAAAAAGGAAAGTATGCAGTGGCAACAGCGGCCTCTACTGCCACAAGTTGAAATTACAGGACAGAATGAACAGAAGGGAACAGACTGGGACACAGACACTAGGAATTGATATGAATTTACTGATACCAATGCCATTATAACTTCAAATAATCGCTCAGATTCCTTATCAAATCCATTATGGATTCCTGATTGATTAGAATAAACACAACTTCCTCATCACACTGTTTTATTATAAGTGTTCCCCATACATAGGCTCTGCCTGCACTGTAAATTCACGTCACTCAGTCACGTGCCGCACACAAGTAAATGCCTGTGGGGAACACTAACTATGCAAAGCAGAAAAAAATATTCCTCTCTGCTAAGAGGAAAAAACGTGTCTGTCTTGTTGCAAGTCTTCTATTGCGCTATTGTTTTGCAAGTACAACAGTCAAAAAAACATTCTGGCGCCAATAAAAGGTCTGGTTAGGTTTAGGGAAAGATGTAGGTTTGGTCGCTCATGCATGTGCAACACTTCTCATGGGTTCTTGTACCCAATCAACCTGAGTGCAAGAGCTGGCGTGGAATGAAAAAGTCTCCATTCTTCCTATTACAAGTGAGTGTTACATCAAAATGATTTTTAATCTGTTATTTTTAGATCAACCTGTTAAATGCTCTTTTAAGCAGATGTTGTTGGTAATATCAGTTGTAAAACTGACCTCATGTCAGTGAGTATTCACCTGTGATGTGTTCGTCTGCACTTGGAGTCTCCAAGGATTTCCATCTCGTCTGAGCAGATTCTAGAAGGGAGAGGTCGTCTGCTCTGAGTGTCTGCAACAGCGTCTTCCTCCTCAGGAAACTGAACACAAGTTAAGGAAAACAAAAACACAAGAATGCAAATCCAACCAAATATAGAGGTGAACAGTGAGGATACTGTTTTCTGTAGTGACGCTCAGCATCCTGCAGCCACTCCAGCATGTCAGCGACTGATGGGATTGTGGCTGAACGCTCAATTACAGTGTGCAAATCCAGAATGCCTGTGTTCTGTTCGTACAGCTGGACGACTGCGGAGACCTGGTTACTCACGGCATCTCTGACAGACTGGAGAGACGTCCTAAGGGAAAGAGAAACAATGGCTTCTTGAACACATCATAAATAACACAAAAGAATAAAAGATGACTTTATCACACACCAGTTTGATGCAAATGTAGTGAAGTAGAAAGTACAGTTACTCCATTTTAAAAGCATTTGGATAAAAGTATAAATTACACCCACGAGTGAGTATCAAAATAAAGCACAGATGATTAAAAATACATATATTTATTTCATATAATACAAATTAGACTTACTACAAAGCACTGATGGATGAGAAAAAACAACAATAAACATACATAGGTCACAGAGAGTGGGAGCTATAGTGATTGATGGTATGCCAGCTTTGTCTCTTATCAAGAGGATCCTCTTCTGACCAACAGCACAAAACAATTCATCCTACCGCTGATTTTAACATGCCAAATGTCTTACCTGGCAAAAACGTCTACTGATATAAAGCATATATATATATATATATATATATATATAAGTTATTATTCATTGTATATATTGTTACATCCACCTACATCTTCTCATTGAGTTTGCCCATCACTGTGTCCGTGGCGTGTAGGAGCTTGAAACGCAGCCGCTCCTCCAGGTCTGGAAAGGCATTGAGCGGCGTGCTGGAGATCTGGACGTTGGAAAGCGCTCTCGACTGCTCTGCCAGGTTTCTTAGAGACTCCATCAGAGGGCTGCACTCGGACAACACACTCGTCCATACTTTCTGGTTGTTTTCCAGACTCTGGAAGGCTCTCCTCAGCGCTTGATGAAGGGTTAGCGTGGCAGATTTGGACATTTCAGGTTCCGATTCTAGACATTAGTTCACCCTGCATTCATAGACACGTGCTGAAATTCTGTTTAGATCAACAGACTTCTTACTTAGAACTTATGTAACCTTAAGCAGTGTGGTTAACTTCCCTGCAAAAAGTCATCAGATTTGATTGCTACCATGCTGCTGGTACATAATTTCCGTTCTCGTGATGTAAACACGGACGTCATGCTTTACGATAGGTCGAAAACCACTTCCAGTGACGTGAGGCAAACGTGCGATCTAATAGGCTACTTTGGATATTTGCCCCTCCCTCTGCAGTACGCGGAGATTTGAAAACGGCTCTGAAAACGAAGAGAGGGTTCAGAACGTCCGAGGAATAAAAAACAAAAATAGGTAATTAACTATTCATAAAGTACATTTTGACAAGGTAAAATGAAGTATAGGTTGTTTTGGGGAAACGTTTGCTTCCAAACAAATCCGCCGAAATAGAGAGAAAACTTGTAGTCATGCTAACTGACTAGCAGGAGATATGATATTAGCACTAACTGTTAGCTTGAAAATGTTAGCTAGATTAATAGCCAGCCGCATGTCCGCAGTTTCCTTTTAAAAGACAGAATGACGTTAACTTTAATATATCGTGCCTGACTATAACAAACTCAGGTTACTTTGTCTTATCGGTGGTGAGTAAATTAAGTTGCTTTTGCTGTTTTTCCTTGCAGACATGGCTCCAAGGAAAAGAACCACCAAACAACGGAAAAACAATCCCAAAACGGCCAAGCTGGAAGCTTTTCTGGAGGATTTCGACAGCGAGGGTGAATATATTTTACTTCTAGTAAAAATTACACTTTATTAACATTATATATAACAGCACTCAACCAATACGGATTCTGTATTTGGGATTATAAAATCTGTTAACGGTATGAACCTTATTATTTTCATATTATTATAAGGGTAGTTTATTAGTTGGGCTCCTCCTCTTCATTATATCATTTTATTAAAGATGCAGAGTAAAGTATTTAAATGTTGTTTGTTAATGTTGCGCCAACTGTTAAATTGATATACTACTGTGCATGTTAATTCTATTGCAATGCATCATCAATACTTGGTATTTTCTTCCCAGTCAAGACTAGAGTTGGACAGCTGAAAGAAAAGATAAACCAGCTGCTGAAAGATGTTGACAACAGTTACAACATGGCACTTATTAAGCTCCCCAAGGCTGTCAGGCAAACAAGCTGGCTGGAACATTGCAGTAAGTTGTCATAAATACTTTGTAATAGAATTCAAATGATCAAGAATCTATGAACATTGTTTTAAAATGACTTGCACTGGTGCCACCTCATCAGAATTCAGTGTCTTTACCAATTCACACAATTGGTCTCGTAGAAAATAATTGCTGCTGTGATTTCTTTTATGGTCAGCATTTTTGCAAAGGTCTTTTCTCTCAGTGAGTTTTATTAGTCATGAGACAAGTTGAACATTGCACAAAGTTCGACATTCTTCTGTTAAATCTTTGATTTAGCTAAAAATGGACACAAAGTTGTAAGAAATTACTCACAAGGCAGTAAAATTGATAATCATATAAAATTAGTGATGGAAGCCACAGTATTGGTAAAATTAGATACAGGTATATTGATATACAAATCTGTCAACATTAAATGAAAAACATCTTCCACCCCCTCTCTGCAGAGCCTGAGAAACCTAAGACCCCAGAGGTGAATGACACAAAGGTGAGTTGACAATCCGTCTCGAATCATGCATCATGATTTACACTGTATCACAGGATTCATATTCCCATTGGCTTGTGCATAACCCAGGACATGTCACTCTTTGACACCTCTGTATCTTGCTGGTCACACATGTCTGTCTGTTAACAGAGAGAAGAGGATGCGGCAATAGTTGAGAGTGTTGTGGCTGAGGACCATGCAGTTCTTCTGAAATCTGTCAAGAAAAGTATGTTAATACTGGTTCGATGTTCCCTTTCTAAATTTCTCAAAGGACCAGTGTTTAGGAATTAGGTGGTATCTAATGGTTAGGTTGCAGTTTGCAAACAACTAAATACCCCTCCCTTCAGGTGATATCACTCTGTAATGGGAGTCAGATCCTTAGAAATGTCAGCAAAACTACAGATTTATTTTATCGATACAGTATCACGCAGAGGTTTTATATCCATTTTTATTGTTTTAGACGCACTACGTTATTCTTAGTGTCATGTGAAAATACAATACTGATAACATAACTATAAATAATCAGGTCCTGCCAATAGAGCCCCGAGATGCTACACACTGGTCCTTTCTGAAATGCGCTTAACTCTAGTAATTGCCTGAATGTCGCTGACTTGGCATGTGCAAATTCAACAATTTAACATCAAATTGAATTTAGAAGAAAATTGAATTTGGGGTTTTCTTGTCTTTAACTTACAGCAACAAAGAAAAAGGCCTCAGCCAAATCCAGTTCAGAGGATGAAAACACCCCAGGCACAGTGAGGAAGGTAGCTGCTGATTTTGATTCAAGCACACAGAAAACATACAAAACACAGCTGAATGTTCTGATTATATGCGTGATCCCGATGATATGCAATATCTTTGTTGTGCCCTTGTGTTTAACTGCTTGTTCTATTTCCAGGGGAAGGCTACAAGGAAGCCCCCAACAACCTCAAAACGAGCAAAGGCGCTGTCAGTCAGCCAGCAAAATACCTCCATCAGAAGGTTAGACATTAACTCTTCTTTTCTTTCTTACAGACTTCTTTACCTACTGACTTTGTCATAATTTTCAACATGGAAATGACCAAGACCCAATAACTGTGATAAACTGAAATGTTCCTGTCTGCATTCAGATCAACAAGGAAGCCCTTAGTCACTCCCGCCAGGACCATGCTGGATTCTTCTTTGATGATGGGCCCTACACCCCTTGTCACCCCACGTTTTGACCCAAGGTAAGCACAATAGCTATCGCTGCAAGTGGTCAGTTTTGTTCTTGTTGAAGCACAATCTCTATTACTAGTTCCTGCAAGTGAAGAGTTGAAGTACCATGAATGGGATTTCTCCTTCGTACCATAAGAAACCGTCTCATTCTGAAACTGGGTTATGCAGTATATCATAACAACATGTAATAACTGTCATTGCAATTGTATTCTCTGTTAAATTCAGTGTTAATTAAGCAATACAGTAATTTCACTAACGAGTTTCTCTACAGATTTTGCTCTAAGTTTTTATAGTGACTGTGATTATCTGAAAGATTAACAGGCCTAAATCTATTATAACATGTTTGTGGATTGCCTTCACTTGTGTATCTAGGAACTGGAAACATGACCATTTTGCCAATTATGATCAGCTGTTTTAATGCGGCAACCAATGCTGTTTACTCTCTTTGAGATGGTTTTGCTGTGTATTTATAGATAGAAGACTTCCTGCAGCGTGGACACAGAACTCACCATTCAATCCTTTCTTTCCTCAGACTTCCCAAGACACCCGCTGTGAGAATTCCTCGCCACAAAGAGAGGGTTTATAGCATTTCAGTCAATGGCTCTCCCATTGCAGCAGGCAATCAGGACATCGTCATCAACGTCCCCATCGGCAACGGAGAGGTGAGTACACATTTAGCTGGGCTCAGAATCTTACAGACGAGTGATGTATTTTAATAGTTTAAACTAGAAGGGTCAACAAAGTACAGATTCTTATTCATATGGAACTCGCAAATAATAAGAGACCTTGAAATTAGAAATCATCAGTTAAGTTCCTTGGAACTTGAGGTTGATATTTATTTTGTTTATGCTGTGTTTGAGATAAGATGCAAACTATGTGTTTTAATTCCTGTCTAATTTGATAACCATTTGTCCTGTGATGTGTTATCCAGAGTATTCAGCTGCTGGCCAGTCAGATGGACTCGGTGGACATGTCACTACTGGATGAAACTGCCCTGAGGAGCATTCGTCAGTTGCGGGTATATTGATCTTCTGTTGGACAACATAACTGTAGTGTCACTGCAGAATCAGAGCACATTGTCTTAATTAGACACATACTTTTCATACTTTTAAACAAAACATTCATGCAATATACCTGTCTTGCCTCATGATTATTGTTTTGTTTGTCTTCCTGACAGAATCGTCTGACGACGCTGTGTGGAACATCAGAGTGACCTCACCTGTCTGCTGCTGATTTGTAGAGGACATATGAGACATTTTATCTTTCAACAACTTTGCGTCCTTTTCTCTGGCTTGGTATGAAGTTTTGTTTTTACTGCTCGGGGTCATTTTCAAAACAGGCGCAGGGGTTCCTTAGAAAGCAGTGTTTTGTCAGTATTTTGTTTTACTGGACATGGTTTTCTTTGGACCAACGTATTCACTGGAACTCAACCAGTTGATGAAAGCTGTCAAATGTATAAATGCGGGTTAACTGGGTTATTTTACCATTTTGTACTATTTTAAGACTGTTTTTACTTGCTCTACAAGGCTCAAATGTCTGTAAGATTATTTTAGATGGACTCATTTGTTCTTGTACCCTGCACATCTTATTTACTGGTCATTCTTTGTTTTGAGAGAACAGTAATTATACATTTTGTGTCTCATTGTTTCACTCAACAATCCACAATGCTGATGTTAACCAACATGCAGTTATTTAAGGCAGTTGCATCCTTCCTGTATATAGATCCCTATATGTCTGCAAAACTGATAAAGGATTGTGATCCCAGCTATAAATGAGTCTGTTTTATTTATACACATTTATTTTAATTCTTTGAAACAAATACATTTTCTGTACTGTTGTATAAACCCAGCTAGGTGGCAGCATTTCATCAAAGAAGTCTGGTTCTTCTGTGGCCCAGCAGCCTTTCAGACTGCTTTGCTGTCTCCCACCACTGTCATTGCTTCGCCTTGATATTCAAAATATTGTTGAATAACTCTTATCAAGACAGAAAACTGGGCAAGACAAAAGCCATGTTTGAAGTGCTTCTTTCTTCATTTATAAAGCTCTCTGTTGGGTGGTATGTAGGCTTCTGTTAGTAGACGGGCTTATAAATATGTCTTATGGTATTCTAGAAGTGGAGTTACAACTTTGCTACTCCAGCTGTCCATTTACTGTTTGTGTGCAATTTTTCTTCAAACGCTATAAACTTTTGCTTTTGCTTATGTAAGAAGTTCCCCTTGTCCTTTCACGACTTTGTTTGCACAGAGGGACATTAGTGAGTCACGTGACATGCTGTTGGCAGGAAGTGGCAGCCTGTCCCGCTGCTGGCACAGGAACCTGCACTCTGACCTTCGGGGACATTATAACGCTGCCAATTAGAAGCTTGTTATGCTTCATTAAGCCTGATGAGCTCGTTAGGATTTCCACCTGAGATGGTGAAATGGGTCAGACCGGGCCCTCACCTTGGGCCCAGACAGACAAGCATAACTCTTTGCTATTCCTGCTGAATTCTCATGCATCATATGCTACCAAGCAGCAGCGCGGGAACTCTGCCCCCAGCTGAAACTGGGCCTGGTCCCTTCCATCTGTATCTATCTTAAGTGCTTTATCATCTGCTGTCTCAGTGCAAACTGTGTTGCAGAGGTAAAAACCAAACACTGCATCCCTGCAAACGACAGATGTTGTGGTCAGCGGTGCGTGCAGTTCAGCTCCCTCGTTAGCGGAGTACTGAGTCTTTGCGCACCTGCTCTATATATCCGAATTTCCTTGTTTTGCCTCTGAATGGATTGAATCCTTTTTTTTTTTTTTTTCTGTAGATGGGTGGAAAATTGCAATTTTGCACGGATGGCTTGGTTTTCAGTAAGCACACAGGCAATGGTGCAGTGACAGGTGCGGTATGGATGGGGAGGATTTTGAGGTCATAGAGCAGCACTGCTACATAAATCATCCACTGAGATGCTCAGGATGAGGGACTGGGACCTGAGATAGTGGGAGGGGGAGACAGTGCAGAGATGCTTTGACACCTAGCAAGCAACTCTTGTTTTGAAAGTCAATTCCGTTCCATTTGATCCACCTGCATGAAATAAATGCAAAGAAAATGAAGGCTTTAAAGCGGCACTTTAATTCAGTGAGGCCATTTTTAAAGTGATGATAGACATTAGGAAGAAAATGTTCATTGCACAGTGTAATTGCTATAGAACAACACCATCAGCTTTTATTTTGATTCTCTGCACGCTCCACTTGCACTATTCGATTCTGTTTACCAGCAGGTACGAAATGTTTTGGACAAAAGGAGGTGTTCACATGTTCAACCCTGCAATGACAGTGTTTCTGTCATTTCGTGGAAACTAAAAATAACCAACCATGTTTGTGTTTGTTAACACATTCATACATAAGAATGTAGATTAGCTTCCATATCTCCATTACAGACGAAAAGAAATCATCCAAATGAGTCTCATATGGAAGTTTGGGTTTCCATAACTTTGGAGTTATTTGGAATCCAGCTGCATCTCACACAAACACAAAAGCGTGTCTTGAGAAAGCCTCACTGTTTGATGGGAGAGTATCAGTGTTGGATCAATACCATTCAGACAAGAAACGGGAAACAGAAACGCTTATGATTTCTGCGTTCTCGTGCAAATATGTTTATAGAGATTACCGGCTAAACATTGTGGAGCATTTATCCACAACGGAGCAAGATATTTCCCCCAGGAGTTAGTGGAGACCGAACCGGATCGAAGCGGAGAGGGAGTAAAGCACTTGGTACTTGTTGGGCGTCCACAAACTAAACTCCAAATAGATGCTGAGCATTGTTTACTATCGCTGCATCCACATTATCTCCTTTTCTTCAGACGACACAGGCATATCGTTTACATATCAGTGTTGTATTAGCAGGTTGTTCCATTGTCCCCAGGTTGCTCAAAATTCACTAACTACTGCCCTCACATCTCTCTGGACAATGTTTGCCTGTTATTATGTCCACATCCCTTCCAGACCGTCTCTCTCGTTTTGTTTTCCCCCCAAAATCAGTTACCACTAACAAATGTGTCTGACATGAATGTGGCGTATCCCTCAACAAAGCTGTTCCCAAACTGCTGGGACCATTGGTTAATCAAGCCCCCAGACCTGGGGAATCTGCCAAATTTTCCTGCCAAGACGAATGAACCTGGCGGAGGCAGGTTCTCCCAGCGAAATTAATTCTCCGGTGTGTCGAGGCCTCCTATAAATCCCATCCGTCAACCGCTCCGCTAATCGATTTATTCACGTGCTTACACCACCGTCTGCCGATGTCTCTCATTCAATTCATTCAGAGCCAGCCAGGGGTCGAGACTCATCTTTTGCTAAGTTGGTTTGTCAGCACAAGCCCCCCCCTCCCAAAAAAAAATAATATGGCTTGACGACACTTGCTGACGGTAAAGTGAAGTGACAGACATGAGGCCGAGGTAAATGGGACTGAACGGCCCCCACATGATGCATTCTGGGCATGTGTTCGTCTGGTGACCAGCGGGGTCCTGATGGTGTTTTGATGGGCGGCCCCTGATGACGGGCGGGGCGCAGAGGAACATCTGCTGCCATTAGATATCCTGTACAAGTTAGGCTCCCAAAAGACCGGGCTGCTCTGAGGAGAGGCAGCAGGTAAAGGCCATTTGTCAATTGCAGAGGGACAAACTTTTGCTCGAGAGACCCCCTGGTGGTTCGGGCATTCAGACATTTGTCAGCAAAAGACCAAACAGAATCTGTTGGCGTGCAACATCGGATACTTTGCCACTATTTTGTGGTCAAGTAATAAATTGACAGTACAATCACTTAAATCAGTTAAATGTCTTATTGTTTGCATTTCAAATAGTTTACCGGGTTTCAGTTCACTTTGTTATAGTTTTTCTGGTTCTGCAAACAGTTTCAGAGCCAAGGACACCGACTGGCACCTTCCTGAAAGGAGTAACTCCGGCCTTCATGCCAGGCGTTAATGTGGACTAATAGTGAAGGCGCAGACCTGAGTTTTGCACCTTCATTCATTCCTATGCTGGACCTGGCCAGCTGGAAAACAAGCTCCTCTTATTTGGTTAGCCGAATATGAGATGCAAATACAAAGAAGGGCGACAGAGCAGGGATGAAATAAAGTGAATTCTCACCCCATTAATTATCTCCATCAAAGAAAGAAAAGAAAAGTGGCCATAAAATGAGTAGTGGTAGCAAGTAGGAATGGCCAGGATTGCCTTTGAGAAATAATTAAAGCCTCTTTGCAATGCTCTTAAGCCTCCGGGGAAAATCCCCATCTTCTGTATGGTCTACAATTGATGTTTGGTTTACCAGCCCCTCTGTATGAAGCAGACCTTCAATAAACTATATCACCCTATTTGCGGGAGTAATGCAGCCCAGTGCGGCCTTCAATTAGGTATAAATGACACAGCAAATTGGAAAATTAGGAAGGGAGGGAAGGATAATTTGCTCCGAAACAGACTAAAACCAATTTATTAGGAGACCGGGAAGGAGACAAAGGGTCCGTTTCTGTCCTTGAACAAAATAATCCCTTTTTAAGTTCAGATGCCTTACTGTTCACCTTGTCCCAGGTGGTGTTGGGAGGCTGATCCTATTACATATATACACACATATATACACATATATATATATATATATATATATATGATAGATGGTACACAGGTTGCACCAATGATTGATGCGTGTGAAGGAAAGGAAACGTTATCTTCTCTGTTAATTAGAATGTTAATAACGCCACAGTGGAACAGGGCGACATCTCGTCAAAGGTAAACACAGAAGGAGACAATGTTCTGCTTGATGAAGCGCTGTAAGTTTTCAGACAGGTGAGACAATATTGGGGGGGGGGGGGGGGGGCCCTGG
>CAAKHC010004061.1:9134-21455 GCA_901007825.1 Macroramphosus scolopax | reverse complement strand
GTTACCTAGAATAGGAAAAGTCCTTCAAAGTGAAAGTGTAAAACAAAGTACGTCAGTATCCAACCAACAATTTGCCTGGTTGCTTTCATTGCTCTTGAATGACAGATTTCGTTATACTTTAACAATTCTTCTTTAAATACAGTGAAGGAGACACTGAGGGATATGCGGAGGACGTCTTCACAGATATAACATACAGGTAAGTATTCCCACATATATAAAGAAAGTAAATAGGAGAAAGCTTCCTATCAGACTCCTCCAATAAGTTTGGTGAATGTCAGGTAGTTTTTGCATCATCCTGCTAACAGACAAAACAACGACGGCAAATACAAATAAATCAAGAACATAGTAACTATAGTGAAATATATACAAGTATCAGGTAAAGTATTGCAGTATTCCAAAGATTTAAAGCAGCATTGAACTTGAAACTAAGTGCAGTACCTTAATAAACTTCCATTCCAGCACTGGAACATGCTGGATATCAGCTGCTCATAATGACAATGTCACGACCATGGAGAGTTTTCCTGCATCTCAGCAGGGAAATGATGACAGACCTCGCAGTAAATGGCATCTCTAGAAATACTTTACTCCAAAAAAAGTACACTCCTTGAACCACTTTGCAGAGAACGATCTGGTCTTTCCATTTATTACCGTACCAAGTTTCATGTTTCTAAGTGAAACGCACATCACGGGCGAGGTTTTAAAAGTTTCTAGGTGGCGCTATAGAGGCAGTTTTCAACTTTCATGTACCACGATCATAAAATATGTAATTTTCCATGACTTTTTGAGGACTTTAAGTCCGTCGAAAAGGCGACTTATTGCGGACAACAATAATTCCTAGAAATCCAATAAGGCCTTTGCACTGCTGTGCTCGGACCCTAATTAACACGTACAAACAACATCATTAACTTGTGGCCTTTGCTTTAAATATGGCTGATCTTGTGGCCATGTGATATTTCTATCATTTCTTATATTCAGACACTGTAACTCTGGCCCACCGATGGCTTCTCTGCGGTCGCATCCCCTCTCACATGGTCACTCCCCAATGATAAGCTGCTGATCATTACAGACCAAGTACAGCAGCAAAACTCCTGAGTGAAATCAATTGAGCCAAGGTGCATTTAATTGTTTATGGATTCAACTTTTAGATTTCCAGTTAAAGAGTATGTTTCTTTTTCCTAAAGTTGCTCCCTTGAAAGGTGACACCAATAGTCGCTGCAATGAGACATCACTGAGATAGAAGTTCTACTGTGATCACTCTTTGATGCTTTATGGGACCTTTAACTGGACCCTTATGTTCAGTCCCATTGGATGTGAATTACAACCCCTATTCATTACCTTTAATCCACGTGGTGCATGTCCTTCACACTCGACACAGACCAAATAATCTGGTGATGACGTTAGCAATGATGATATTGGTGCTCTGAGACAATTAATACACATAAACACACACAGCCTCTTGGATAATTTGACAAACACATGTTCCTCCTGTTTTATTGGCACCAGACAGATGATGAAATAAGGCGGATGATCAATTCATCTTCATTTCCAGCCTCTCTTTTATTAGACGCAGTGGTGAGTGATATGATCACATGCACGCATGCACGCACGCACAGCACATGACCCTCTTTGCAGAAGAGAACAGGATATAATGCTGGTAATTAATATTCCTTCATTTAATTTAAGTGACAGCACACTGATTGTTTCAAATGATTCTTTGCTTATGAACGGTCTGCTGAGGTTTGGGTTTGTTACAATCACCAGTTTGACTGGAATGATGTAGCAACACCGCAGCTCGTTGGTAGAAGCACTGGGATTTGGGTGGTGCTTGGGTTTGCCGCGTCATTTCCAGCACGGCGGTCGGGTCACGAACCTTCTCGTTTTGATCAACACCAAAGTATATTTCTAAAAACAATAGAGGGGAGAAAATGACAACGTTGATCTGAATATCACAAGCCAGCCGCCTGCTGGATGGATCTCATTTGCATAAAATAGAGGTCGAGTGGTGATTATGCAAATTCAGATAAGTTGAGCGTTCTGTCAACTCAACATGCTGAGTTCATCGTGCACATGGTTAGATCACATGTCAAATGAACGGGATCCAATGACTTCACATGCTGTAGGTTGATGAATGCGGTGTGACCATTTAAAAATGTTTTGGCATGTTTGTGTTAAAGCTCTGAGTCCGTTCCCATGGAAACAGTTGATATACGTATGTTACTACATTGATACTGTGTGTTTTGCCTCCTTCTCCAACAGGCTCCCATTGCGTTGTTTTTTTTTAATCTTTAGCCGACATTTGTCCCATTACACCATTCAATATTTGGAAGGACCCATTCTGCTATTAAGATTGTTTTTCACTCTGAAAAACTAGCTATTTTGTAGTTCCTGCTATTGACCAGCAGGGGGTGAAAAAAAACGCATTGACAAATTATTTTCTTATAAGGGAATTCAAATTAAAAAAAAGCTTCTACGCATAAATCATAATCCAAGAACAAAAAGTAAACATTTACAAATATAACCTTTATGTCAAAATATTTTATAGATAAATATTCATATAAATGACTGTTGAGTTGCAGCTCCGGCTCACTGCTGCTGTTGAACTTTATAAATAGGAAGCAGCTTTCAGCATCAGCTGCCTCTATAGCTAATAAGAAGAGGGTCGTTGACATGCTCTCAGAACTACAGCTGGGAGTCTTCCTGTGATCTCAGCATGTTAGTCCATGATTCCAATCAAGTAATGTAAGCCTGGTGGTAATGACGTGAGAGCTGAAATCACAGATGGGACTGTGCAGCAGCTGACATGGTACTTGTACTATTTCAAACTATTATTAGTGTCAATGCACTCGGATGATTAACTGCATTGCTAGATGGAAGAATGTTATACAGGTCGTGCCATTATAGAAGGAAACTAAATTAAATCTACTTTAGTAATTTCCATTGACTTATGTCAAACCCCCCCCTGGTTCTATGTTACTGAATGGTCACAACAGAAAATAGAGCTGAGGAAGGATGGAATGAAGGACTGAATCAGGCAACTTTGAAAACTTCTTTTTCAACCTTTTGAAGATAGTTTTATGTCTGTCAATAAATCTATCCCCCTGATGGCAGTAGATGTTTGACTTGGAGTTTTTCGGCTGAACATAGAGCAGTTATTGATTCAGTCTCTGGCTTTGTAACGGCTGAATCAGACTGGGAGGGTGTCAGAAGGAATTTAAACACAACACCTCTCTGCTCCCTTAAAGGGTTATATCACTCAGTCTGTGTTATCTAGCTACGCAGATACTGTACGCTGGTTTGCAAGCTACAAGTTTTTCAGATTTCCTGTCTAAAATAGAAACACCAGGACACTGTGTTGGGCAACACCTATGTTCCAATAATGACGTCCATAGTGCCACCTAGTGGTGGTTTGTTATAACTTAGCTCCACATGGTCAGATATTTTTGAAACTTTGCGTGTTTGATCAGAGTTAGAGCATGAGGATATCCATGTGCTAACATTGCCAGTTTTAGCGCCAACTAGTGGTCATTTGTTATAACTCAGCTCCACACTGTCAGATTTTCTTAAAACATCTCACGTTTGATCAGAGTGTTAACCTGAAGACATCTATGTACTAATATTTATTCTAATGGTGCCACCTAGAGGCCATTTATTATAACTCAACCCAACATGGTCAGATCATCCTGTTGCGTCACATATTTGATCAGAGTCACAAACTGAAGACATTTATGTTCTAAAACTCACTCCTAATGCCACCTAGTGGTAATTTGTTATAACTCAGCTCCACATGTCGGATCTTTCCCAAACATAAGAGTTTCGATTAGGGTATGAACATGAAGGCTGTTACAATATGATGAATGCCCAAACGCGCGTGGGTTGCGAGGGCCCGTTCAATGACGCTCGCAGCGCTAGTTAAATTTTTAATTTCTTTTTATCTTCTCTGGAACAACGATATTGCTCTGAAATTTACTTAAACCAGCAAGAAAAATCCAGGAATCGACAGTGTGTGTGTGTGTGTATGTATTACAAAAGTATACCCAGATGAGTGAGAATCTTTGCAAAAGTTGACTTGTTTGCGGTGCAGAAAAAACGTATTAAGATCCAATCACGAGTGTCTGCACACTCAGGTCGCCAATATACACAATCCTGCAAAGCCTCCCACTAACATATGAGGGAGAGAAGGTTGTTGCCACATCATTCAGCTGATGTCTATCGGTGTCTTGGAGCAGAAATTTTGTGTGCGTGTGTAAAATGATGACCTCGCTGTAAGCAACGCCGGCGTAATGTTAACAGGAAACCCCTCTCTACTGTCATGCATCACAGAGCTGTCGACCTTCACACCCGGTCGGGTCAGGCACAAATACGTGGAAAGTGTTTTTAAGTGCTCAGGCTTCAATGTTCTTGTAGCAGGTGCCCATTTCCTTGTTGGTTTCCTGTCAGCAGCACGCAGAATGAAAGACCCTGGAAAGCACATCACACCTATTTAACTGCTGATTTGCGGATGTTTTGTCGCACATTGATTTGACTATTTTCTTCAACCTGCCTCTGAAGAGGACAGACACTCATGGAACCAGTAGGACATTATATCCAACAAATTACATGAAAGCTTGCTTCGAACCGAATTTTTAAACATTTACACACATTCTTATGTGTAGCTCTTATCTGTGTTAAGTATGTTTTGGTCTGTGTTGCTGCAGCATGTAGCTACGTCGATAGCAGCAAAGCCCAAAAGGCTAAGTTGAACATTTCTGCACATCTCAACACCTATTAGCTCCAACTGACAGACAGACGGACAGGCAGAACTAACATCCCGTTGTGCATTTGAAGGGGAACGTACTAAAATGCACATTCATTGACTTTTCCATAACCTTTCTGGAGAAGTCGTTCCACTTCCTGCATGAAAGTGCTGCATGAAAAAAAAAAAAAAAAAAAAACGCGAACAGGTTGTGAAATAAATCACTGCCATATTATCATCCTAATAAAACACAAATAAAAAAGTAATTTCGGGGTGCATTCAGCTGTGCCGGCAGAAATGATTTAAACCACTTGAGGACTTGATGTGACAGAAAGGGAATTTTTCTGAGGGCTGCTGAAGTATTTGTGTATTGATTAGTGGCCGAGCCTTTAGCAGTTTTTTAATACAGAATCGATTTGTGTCAAGGCTACTGTATGTGGAGAGGCACAGTAAGTGTCAGGTGGAGGTAATGAAAGGAAACTGTTTGCTGTCAGATATGACCTTATAACCAGGCTGAGTTTAGGTAGGTCAGTCAGCGTGTCCGCGGGTCGCGAGTTAATGTGTAGCCAATAATGGCAGCACAACCTGCTGAGAGCATTATTGAACACATATTCTGATGAAACATTACTTCTCTCAGGAGGAGAGAAGTAACGTACTTTATAATTTCAAATGGATCATAAATAGGATAATAAGAAATGATATTTTCCTAATGCTGCCAGCTTTTTGCAGCAGATGTTCCAACGATATCCTCCTTAGCTCGCTCCTATCCTTATGTGTCTCCAATCCCTTGATGTCTTGGTTGTTATATTGCACAGCCGTGTCTATCTTTGAAGGAATCAAGGCAATAAAAGGCTTTATTTACTCTTATCTCGAGCAGACCCCCCAAAACTCCACAGTATAATACAGACTGAGACATTTTTAACAAGCAACCAGCAAAAGGTTCCAGGTTCTGTCTCCTGGCAGGATCCTCGTCTTATTTTCATTTATTAAAAAGTCTTATACCTTGTCACTGAGCATTGTACCTTATTGCTTCTTCCAGGGAATCATCTCCCACGAGCTGGTGGAGCTAATGGAAGGACGGCACGGAGAAAAAGGGAGAAGGAGAGTTAAATGTAAGGTTTTGCCTTCGACCACTTAATAATGAAAAGCAATTACAGGCAGACCCAGCGAGGGGAGTTTTGTTTCTTTCTATTTGTCAAAGAGCTCCAGAAGTCCTAGTTACCTAATGCATGTTGTCAAGGATAGTTTTGAGAAAGCACTTTCTGTTTTGTAGCTCCACTGATTTCGGTGTCAGCTTTTATATGTGTTTTAAAAGCGCCTTTGTGCAGTGATTCTGTCTCGTCTGTCGTAAACCAGCGGCCTCTCTGCTCACCCGTCTTTACACACATTTGCACTCGTTTCTTTTAAACGAAAATTCACACGCAAAGTCGAGTTTACTGGCAACTACATGTTAATATTTGTTTAATAACCAAACATTTATATTCAGTTAAAAAAGGATGCATGACTTCAGAGGATTCAAGAACGATGAGATCATAGAATAAAGGTTTTATTTCTACAAATCTGACATGAATGGCTCAGTTTGGTGTCGTGCTGTTTTGATACCGGGAGTCCAAACACTCACACTTATTGCCCTTTTCAAAACAAACAGAACTCATGAATAAAACTATTTATGGACACATTGTATCTCTCTTGACTGAACTTAAATTATAATTCACACTGACCTTAGTAGCTGGTGGGCATGTGTGAGTGTGTGTAGCAGCGTCATATAATATAATTCATATTGGATGCAGACGTAATGATATTTAAATATCAGAAAAACACCTGCTGGTCTCGTCTCTTCTTAAAATCCCGTCATGAAAACATCACCTTGTTTTAATGTCAATGCACTTGACAAAAACTGTTCCGGTCTCCGTTTTTTGTTTTAAAAAAACATGTCCTAGAGTTGTAATTGACTTTGCGTCTGTGTCGGACCAATCAGCAACATTAAATGAATCCCTGCAGACTACCTGATAGCTCCCGAACCTTCAGAGAGAACTTCCTCCAGAGCCGGGACGTGATGCCTGAAACTATCTCACAGCGTCTAAATTTAGTCCCCGATTCCTCCAGTTAAAATGCAGATAAAGATCCTGAGTTTCTCAAAAGGTTATTGGTCCTCTGGGGACACTCCAGCACTGGATACAGACATTTAAAGGTACACTGATTGATTCCGGGTGTCAGACTTGGCTTTAAATTGTGCCACTATATTGTCAGTTTTGCGAGAGCAGCGCTGTTCGATAAGCAGAAACAAAGGATTGAATCTGATAGCATCTATTAACAGTCCACCAAGAGAGGAGGGCAGACCGCTCTTAGCAGTTACGTTCATCTAATTTATGCTTAAAGTTATGCTTATTTTTAGCCAGGGAACGATCACGCAGCAGCTGAAGCAGGTGCTGAGTGTCTCCTATGCATGTGAAGGACTTTCTTTACACTCGAGTTAATGCACTGCAACTCTTGTGGGTATCAGACGACAAACCGCTGCTGTTTGATGACCTGGATTGATTAAATGGTCTCACACATTAGTTTTGAGGGCTGATTGCTTTTTGCTATGGAGGGAGCTGAAGCAGCTTTGAAGTATTTGTATATATATATATGTATATGTATATGATGTCTGTAGTAATTTACAATAAGGTGATAACTCTACCTGACATAGTGTTGAACCCTGCTGCTCCTGGTGCCATAACAGTCATAACAGTAAACCCTTGCTGTGTTGAATAAATATTTAATCCCGTTGTGGGAGATGCCTGAGGTTAAAATTCCGGGATGAGTGATTTATGGCAGAAGGCTTGTTTGGCAAATTGTGATGCCGCGGGGTGACCTTGTTGCATTTGGCATTCCTGTATAGAGATAAATACATTAAGAAGTGCGTGTGGAATTGTGTGACAGCCACCTATGTGTTCCGTGTGAGGTGTGATGGATGGTGTGAGCCCCTTCGCAGCGTGTCTTTTTTTTTCCGCCAGCTTTCACTGGGCGAGAGACGGCGTGTTGGGATGAAGGTCATCCCGGAACTGAAGTATCTAATTTACTGTGTTAAACACGAGTTAAAGCGAACTCTTGTCAACACGGCGATGACAGCATAAATAATGTGCAGAGCTCTGAGCCTATGGTATAAACCACTTATCACAGATCCAGGCCACCGGAAGGTAACGACACCGCGGGCTGGTGTTCCTCCGGCGTGTCCTCCACGCAGCAGCAAACACGCCGCACTTTCTAGGTTACGCCTCTTGAACTCAAACACACACTTTAGCTTGACGACCCATTCTCGGCGGAGACACGAGGCTGCAATAAAAATAGAGACAATCGTAGTATTCAGTCCCACTAGAGGTCTGAGTCCGAATATAACCTGAAATTTGGTCCCTTGAAAATATCTGTTATCGTAGTCTTGTATTGTCCTTGGACCGTTTCCGTGAATATAACCCTTTCTTTTCCTCTTTGAAGGCGGGATGACTGGGATCTGCGCCCTTCATGTAAATATCCCCCCGTGATGTGGATTCAGAACAAAGAGGAGCTTCCCTTGCACCAAACCTCGGGTTGCGACATTCCCAACGGGGCTAATCTATCACCATATGATTTATAGGCTTTACACGGAGGGGGTGGAGGGAGGGAGGGACGGAGCAATGGAAGGAGGGTGAGTACGAAGGTAGATGCCAAGTGAAGAGACGGTAGAAAGAGGACGCGAGATTGAAAGTGAGAGAGAGAGAGAGAGAGAGAGAGAGAGAGAGAGAGAGAGAGAGAGTGGATGAGAACCAAATGAGGGGAAAGAGAGTAGAGGGAACTACAGATAATGATCACATTTTTAATCCCCGAGCCGGCGTAAGCTACAGCAACCAGCCATTCATCACTGTGTTGTTGATGAGCTTTATTACAAACGGATTAACATCTGAGACTGAAAGAAGAGATGAAACTCTGCTCGGAGTTAAACGTCACGATATCCACAGTTTCTGATATTTAGGTTGATTATTTTTTTATTGTTACATCACAAGGGCAGTTTCAGCTTTATTGTCCAGTGGGATAAACGACACTAACGGGACGATAATGGGGGACATTATCCGTGGTTTTTTATTCACGATGTGCACCGTCAGCGATAATAAGATGCTAATGAAAAGGGTTATTACTGTTGCCAGAGATTGACACGCAGTCGGTTTATCCCGGGGCGGTTTGTTTCCTCTGGACGTCTGAGAGTTTTGGAAACGTAAAGGCCGATAACGTTTTGTGTAATTGACAATTTAATACCGCCGGCAGAGCAAATATTAAACTGTAGATTCTAATTCATTTTCAGAGTTTAAATTATTTAAACAGAAAAGTTATTGAGTGGAAATATTACATCTCTCTCACATCTCTTTTTTTGGCCATCTCAGGTCAGGATTCCCTCTGTGTCTGTCACCTTCACATATTATATGCATTTATAATGAAGAGAAAATCAAATTAAAGCTGAGGTTTGTCCTTTTTGCCGCAGATAATCCACTAGAGTAGCTGAGCACGGACCACCAGTACCCTGTCTCCTGACCTTTGTGACCCCCTCTGTGAACCAGATGTGAAATATAATAAACTATAATAATCTCTGTATGAGTCATGTTGCTTTTACTGTGACAGTGAGTTCTTAAAAATCTGTGCATTTGAGTTGTGTTCGCAGTTTTAGGCTAAGCAAAGAGAAGAGGATGAGGAGCTCGCTGAAGCAGCGGGGGAAGGCAGGCAGGTCGATGTGAGCAGGTCAGGCAGGCGGTAGTGGCACGAAGAGGGCGTAGTAGGTGGCAGGGATCGTGGACAAAGAGAATTACATTGGCGAAGGCACCGGGATTACAGTGTAATAACTGTAGTATAAACTACACCGAGCATGCAAGATACACACACACACACACACACAAGCGGTGGCAGGTCACGCTGGTTGTCAACGCCCATTCTCACAGGTGTGAAGAAAGGAGGGTGTGGGTGCATGAAGCAACCTGTCAACGACAACAGTTGAAGAGCTGCTGTTAGATGTAGCCTCATTGAAAATGGAAAAAAAACACCTAATTGTGTTGTTTTTAATCTTACTCTCCCATCTTCTTGATACTAAATGATCAAAGGATTAAGGGACAGAATGATTGGAATCGTCCGATATTGATCAAGACCTACCTGAGAGCACATTCGGGTTCCTATGAAGCCACCTCTGCTGCTGTTGTCCTTCCTTCCTGACCTCCCAGACGGAGAGCAGACCACCACTGTTGTGACCCAGAATGATGATAGTGAGGCCATCAGTCCCTGTCAGGCCACACAGTCCGCCCTGTTTCCACTAAACCCCAGTCAATCACTCGCCTCCGTATCACACACTCCCAGATGGCAGTCACCACCTCGGCGCTGTACCAATCCATCATACCGCTGATACCATAAGGCAGTCGGTGTTAAAGGTTTGCAGTGGACTGTTTTTTTTTACCGCTCTTCAAATCTGCCAGAGAACAGGTTAGAGGTTAGTCTGCCAGGAGCTGGTAACCTCTGACCGAACCCAGTTCACTGTCTATTACTCAAAAGTACTGCCCACCGGGCTGTGTAACCTCTCGTCACCCCTCGTGTTAAAACCCCTTCCAGCAATTTCTCTCCGTCCTTCTAAGAGCCTCACGTACAGGCGGTACTCACCGACCTCCGTGTCAGAGTACTTGTACACCTGCACTGCCTCAGCGATGATGTGGGAGAAACATATTCGAAGATATTAGCTGCACATATTGCAGGCGGTCTGCACGAGCAGGGAAGGATCAGCAGTGGTTGTAACCGCGAGCAAAGTAGGTTGCTGGAACACAAACTGAAAGACACTTTTGGGTATAAATGTACTATTATTATTATACCATCTTATGTTATCTTCATTTCCAGGTAACATATACAGCAACAGCTCTCCTGTGTCAACCATTTGTATTCAACCTCATAGGATACGTGGGGTTAATCCATAATATCTATCTAAAGATAATCTATTGCCGGGGGGACAAATCATGTGAAGGCAACCCGTCTCCTTCATTTGTGTTTATCACATCATCCGCAGACGTGTCGACATAAAGCTCTTGAACCCGCAGCTTGAACTAAAAGCCGACTGCCTGTTCAAGATGTTTCCCGTCGCTCCGCACCCGCGCTCGTTTCCCATCAAGGCCTCATTTCATTAACCTCAATATGAGGGTCTCTCCCACCGACCCCGTGCCCATTTATTATTTTAATAAACATGAAACCTGACCCTGTTGTCATGATACCGCAGTCCCACCTCACCTCCCCAAAAATCCCTGGAGCACCGCCTGCATACAAACACAAGAAAGTAAATTATCGGTGAGTGAATAAGGTTGGGGACTGATTGCCTTTCAACTTTCTTTGACCTTTTCCCGGCGGGTGTTGCGGCAGCATCCTCATGGGAACATGCCCTCTGAGCATGAATTAAATAATAAGACGGAGTGAGGATATGAGGTGAATTTCATTATTAATTGGAGTGGAAAGTTCTACAGGCGTCAGCAAAACGTCTGCGTTCCTGTCGTCTCATTACCGTCCAGCTATTCCAGCAGCTTCCTCGGATGCTCGGAGATCCCTCGGCTCCTGGAGTCCAAACTTTACGGGAGAAGTTGACAGGTAAGTTTTCCCCTAAACAAACTTTCTTATAGGTTGATGCAAACTTACGAAGATGCTGAGAGACCGAAAGCTAATTGGAGGTATAATAAACGAGTCCCCTGTGATATTCAGCCTCTTGATAGAAGGATATTAGTCCCATAAAGGCGTCTCCCATGACAACATCTTGATATTTAGAGCTCTTAAGATAATGTCAGCTAACCTGTGTAGGTTCTTTAAACAAGGTGAGTCTGCCGAACCAGTCGAAGTCGATAATAAGACGGCACTTTGGGCTTCAGACGGATAAACAATAAAAACAATTAATAAGTAAATGAGATTCATTGAGGAATGGAAGTCAAATATTTCACATACTGTTCAAATAAAGAAGTTCACGCCGACAGTTGTCCTGCTTGGCAGGAAGTGGCTCGATCAACATGCTGTTCACACAAAAGACTACGTGACAGCACACAAGATGCAGCGTGAAGTCTATAGCACGAGAATGAGACGTTCCTTCAGAACATGGTGGGAGTTCTGCGAAGACTTGCAGCTAAAGTGTGAAGATTCATAGCCGCGGTTATATATTTATTTTTACAATAATAGTTTTTTTTTCCCCATTATAATTACGCCGCTAGGTAAACAACAGATGTTATTTGTTTGAAAATGTTCTCTCAAGAGGTTTCAACTGTGCTCAGATTAAAAAAGAATAATAACGGGTCTCTGCTTCGATTTTGCCTCTTTTATGACGATATCAGGGAAAACAATAGTCACCCACTGTTGGAGGATTCATGAAATGGTCCAAGCACAGAAATAAGATGGAACAGAGCAGAATAACAACAATGACACATCTGCCTTATAGGGGAACCAGAAGTACAAAGTCTGTCTGCTGTGTTGTTTTGCGTCAGTCTGTCTGACTCCGGTGTTAAACCTCCACCTCCTCCTCCTCCTCCTCCTCCTCCTCCTCCTCCTCCTCCGTCTCTCCTCTCCTCTCCTCTCCTCTC
>CAAKHC010004060.1:2210-13731 GCA_901007825.1 Macroramphosus scolopax | reverse complement strand
GTGTCACGTATTTAGTTTTTATACTTTGACCAAGTGGCAGGTTGAAAGCAGTGAATTACATTTGAAAGTCTGTCCAGACTTCCTCACTCCTCTTCACCTCCTCACACACTTCCTTCCTTCCTTCCATCCACACTTCCTTCTGTCCTTCAGTCGGTTGTGAATGTGCCGGTCGTTGCCTCATTAGATAAACTCTGGTGATGCCGACGTGCAGCGTCAGAATATCAGAACATGTCGTGCTGAATTGGAAACATATGGACATGAAGTTTGAAGTCATGTTTGGGACATGTTGCTATGACGACAGGGTGGTCACCTCGAATTGAACCCCGAGATATTGTGGCACTCCTCGTGGACAACACAGATATCCTATGATGTAATAACGGTGTGTCAGGGCTCTGTGACATCATCATCGTTTTCATGTCACCTGTCCATCCTCTCTGACGCAGCACTACTTCCTGGTGATCTTTGGCCACGATGGACAGAAACCTCTGGAGCTGCGGACGGAGGAGGAGTCGGACTGCACCGACTGGGTGGAGTGCATCCAGCAGGCCAGGTGACACAGAGCATCTGACACATTATTACTCACAACATGTTAATCCTAGTTACAGCTGTGTGATGTTGGAACATTGACTGTATGTAATCTCTGGAAATCAACGTCAGTGTAATAATAAACAAACCATCTTTCAGAGATTTTCACTTTGAGTTCAGCCCTTGGAGCCATGGAGGGGCGGAGCTAATTATATATACTACAAGCAACCAGCAGGGGGCGATGCAGATCTCTTGGCTTCTTTTTTGGGGAGCTTTCATGGCGTCTATCAGCATGTAGCTCTCTGATGCTGACGCACAGTAAACAGAAACACCACGTTTGTTGCAGTGATTCTTATCGGCGGGTGGAGACTCAGTATTTTAAGGGTAAAGGTTGGAGTTGGAGTTCAGGACGTCTGTACGCCTCTGAAGTGGTGGAACACACCACATGTGTGTGTTTGCTTGTGGAACGTGTTCTGCTTGCAGCGGTTCACATTTAGGTCACACTGGTGCTGTGTGGCTGCCCGGGTTACATCACAGACTCGATCTGGCCACTCCGCCTCCTCTTCGCTCCTCGCTGCCCTTCTGCGACGGCCTTTGGTATTTGTATCTGAACAGCCAGTAACCTTTCCTTTAGTCCTGATTGTCTGCTGATGATTTTGTCTATAAAACCAAAACATTCTGATGATTTTAAATGTTTGGTTCTGACAGACCCACAAATATCATTTCACTGTTCTTCATCACAAAGAGTCTTGAATCTGAGGATTTGAACTTGAATCTGAGACACACATGAGTGAATCTCTTTGTTTGTGCCTCCTGCTGCTCGTCCTCGAACGCTGTCCCTGTCCTTCAGTTACTCCGACATCATCGTGGAGCGTGAGATCCTCATGCAGAAGTACATCCACCTGGTCCAGATAATGGAGACCGAGAAGACCGCAGCCAATCAGCTCCGCACACAGCTGGAGGACCAGGAAACTGAGATCGAGAGGCTTAAAGCTGAGGTGTGTGTGCGTGTGTGTGCGTGTGTGCGTGTGTGTGTGTGTGTGTGTGTATCTCTTATTAAAGCTCAGCGAGGCTCCAGTGATTCTTTATCTGGAAACAAGATATTTTGGAATCTCTGAAGTGGCTTCATGAATATTTCAACTCACATGGAGACTGTTGTCGTGTCAGATTGTCCTGCTGAACAAGTCCAAGGAGAGGATGCAGCCGTACCAGAACAACCAGGAGGAGGAAGACCCAGACATTAAAAAGATCAAAAAGGTAAGCTGCTTCCATCACACAGCCATGAAACAGATCAGATTAGATGAGACCCAAAGGAGACACCCGGCGTCCTGTGGCTGCACAGGTGCAGAGCTTCATGCGTGGCTGGCTGTGCCGGAGGAAGTGGAAGATCATTGTGCAGGACTACATCTCTTCCCCTCACGCTGAGAGCATGAGGAAGAGGAACCAGATTGTCTTCAACATGGTGGAAACAGAGACAGAGTACGTCCACCAGCTCTCCATCCTGGTGAACTGTTTCCTCCGGCCGCTGCGCATGGCTGCCAGCTCCAAGAAACCGCCCATCAGCCACGACGACGTCAGCAGCATCTTCCTCAACAGGTACGAGGCTGCACACGGTTTGGTGTCAGTCGATGGTTCCAGGAGTCGAAACTAATTCACCGGTTTAACTTTTGTAGCGAGACCATCATGTTTCTGCACGAGATCTTCCACCAGGGTCTGAAAGCTCGGATAGCCAACTGGCCCACGCTGGTTCTGGGTGAGTGAAGCATCAAACGTCTGCCTGGATGTGTGCTGTCTAACCAGAGACCATAATACTGATACCGGGTTTCAAGGTTACACTTGTTTCGTTTTCCCGCCCAGCGGACCTGTTTGACATCCTGCTGCCGATGCTGAACATCTACCAGGAGTTTGTGCGTAACCACCAGTACAGCCTGCAGGTGCTGGCCAACTGCAAGCAGAACCGGGACTTCGACAAGCTGCTGAAACAATACGAGTCCAACGCTGCTTGTGAGGGCCGGATGTTGGAGACCTTTCTGACTTACCCCATGTTCCAGGTGGACACACACACACACACACACACACACAAACACAGACACACACACACACACACACACCATCGGGGTCACAGTTCATAGAATTGGAATCCATCCTAGTGGACCAACTGATTCTAAGGTGTATTCAAACTTGTCTTCAGATCCCTCGGTACATCATCACCCTCCACGAGCTGCTGGCTCACACCCCCCATGAGCATGTGGAGCGCAAGAGCCTGGAGTTTGCAAAGTCCAAACTGGAGGAGCTGTCGAAGTAAGCTGGCGCGTGTTCGTCTCTCCAGGTGAATGTTACGATGTAACTGACGACCGCTTGTGTTGTCAGGATGATGCACGACGAGGTGAGCGACACGGAGAACATCAGGAAGAACCTGGCCATAGAACGGATGATCGTAGAGGGCTGCGACATCCTGCTGGACACGAGTCAGACGTTTGTCAGACAAGGTGAGCTTCCTCCACCTCCACCGTTTATCGTACATACACTTTATATTACCATGTGGAGTCTGTAAGTTCTCCTCATCCTGCGGGGGTTTCCTCCGGGTACTCCCGTTTCCTCCGGGTACTTCCTCCGGGTACTCCCGTTTCCTCCGGGTACTTCCCCCGGGTACTCCCGTTTCCTCCGGGTACTCCCGTTTCCTCCGGGTACTCCCGTTTCCTCTGGGTACTTCCTCCGGGTACTCCCGTTTCCTCCGGGTACTCCCGTTTCCTCCGGGTACTCCCGTTTCCTCTGGGTACTCCCGTTTCCTCCGACACACTGAGAGCACGCAGAGAGCACGCAGTTATGTTCAATGGGAACTCTAAATTGTGGACCAGTGTGAATGGTTGTCGCCCTGTGATGACTGGCGACCAGTCCTGGGTGACTCCGCCTCTCAGCCGATGTCAGCTGGACTCCAGCTCGCCGCCACCCGGCAGCAGGATGAGCTGTAGAGCAAAAGGATGGATGTTATTCCAGGTCTGAATCACTTGAGCTCAGGGATGTAGTGTTGGTCCGGGGGCTCTGCTGTCTGAACCCTCCCTGCCTCTCACCCCCACCTGCAGGGTCGCTCATCCAGCTGCCGTCCAGCAGCGAGCGGGGGATGCTCAGTAAGGTCCGCCTGGGATCCCTGTCGCTCAGGAAGGAAGGAGAGAGGCAGTGCTTCCTCTTCACCAAACACTTCCTCATCTGCAATCGAACATCTGGAGGGAAGCTTCACCTGCTGAAGGTCAGTCTGTCTGTCCACAGATGTTCAACTGGATGAGTCACATACTGAATACTGAACTAAACCACAACCTCAACTTGTAGGAGGTTCAGTTACCTCACAAGATAAGATAATGAAACATCTGGATTATAATGATGAAACATGGAGTCTCCTGATGTCAGATACACGAACACTGAAGATCCAAATCTAACAGATTTCTGAGACGACCAATAATACGTTTGGTTTCAGATCTAAACCTTCTCAGGAAGTAAAGCCTCTGTTCTCCTCCCCTTCAGCAAGGAGGGGCGTTGTCTCTGATCGAGTGTACTCTGATTGAAGAACTCGACGCCAGTGATGAAGACTGTAAGTACCTTCACAACCAGTCATATGGAACAGTGAGCTCGTCTGACACATCATCGTTTGTTTCCACAGACAACGCAGCAGGTCAGGGCTTCAACCACCTGCAGTTTAAAGTGGTGGTGGAGCCTCCTGACGGTCAGTCGTTCTCCGTCGTCCTTCTGGCTCCGTCCCGCCAGGAGAAGGCAGCCTGGACCAGCGACATCAGCCAGGTACGCCTGACGGGGCAGATCAGAAGAAGACGGGTGAACTGTCAAATAAAAGCCGTTTCTGTGAGATTGAAGAGCCTCTTCTGTCTGTTCCAGTGCATCGATAACATCCGATGCAACGGGCTGATGTCCAGCGTGTTTGAGGAGAACTCAAAGGTTTCTGTGCCGTACATGATCAAGTAAGAAACGTCTAAAGGCTGAGGAGTCGAAGTCCCTGATGATGGTCACCACAGAACATAAACATGGTCTTTCCCCCCTGAAGGTCGGACGCCCGACTGCACAAAGACGACGTCGACATCTGCTTTAGCAAGACGCTCAACTCCTGTAAGGTGCCTCAGATCCGGTACGCCAGCGTGGAGCGCCTGCTGGAGCGCCTCACCGACCTGCGCTTCCTCTCCATCGACTTCCTCAACACCTTCCTCCACACCTACAGGATCTTCACCACGGCCGACGTGGTCATCGACAAGCTGGCCGTCATCTACAAGAAGCCGTTCACCTCCATACCTGTCAGGTAGCACCGCAGCAGTCTGCACACATTCCTCCATCCTCCCTCTTCTTCCTCATCATGTAACCACACCAGCACCCTGTGACATTTCATCTGTCCTCATTCTTCTCCTTCTTCACCTCCGCTCATCATCACGCCGTACGTCCCCCTCGTCCCCGTCTCAGGATCGAGCAGCATTCATGTGGTCGTCTGTCCATCATGTCCCTCTGTCCCGACTACAGTCTGAAGATCACCCAGCTGGCTGTTGACCAGTCCAAGTAAAAGCACAATCAGAACTGTCCTGCATGAACCTGTCAGAGCTGCAGATCAACTCCTCTCCTGTCCCTCAGGTCTCTGGAGCTCTTCTTCGCCACCAACCAGGGCTCCTGGGGGACTGACCCCTTGAACAACAAGTCACCGAGGCTTTGCCGCAAGTTTTCCTCTCCCCCCCCCCTCTCAATACCTTCTCGCACCTCCTCCCCCGTCCAGTGCCGCAAGCTCTCCCTGAACTACCCGATTAGTTCCAAAGCAGGAGCTCTGGACCTTCACAACGTCTCCTCCTCCTCTGCAGCCAACTCCCCCACCTCCAGTCACTGTCCCTCCATCTCATCTCCACCTCCAACGTCCACCCGGCCTCCCTCTGGCTTCTCCTCCCCTCCGCCCACTGCCACCCTCTCCCCCAGCTTCCCCCAGGCCTCAGGGGTGTCCTCCCCGCCCCCCGTCAGCCGTGGTCCCAGCTCTCCAGAGCTCAGCCCAGCTTCAGGGGAGGACATCAGTGCAGAGCTGCCTCGCCTCGACGCCTTCTGTGGGAAGCTGCGCCGCAGCATCCGCAGGGGTACGTACCTGGACCACCTCTGAGTGGGTGGTCCCGTCTGAACATCAGCACACGTGATGACGTTAAATGTCTTCTCACATGTGAACAAGGTGACAGCAGCTACCAATGTGATGATTTATCTCTAAATGATCAAAGGACACATCGACGTCCTGCCGGCCCGAACCGACTCCCAGACAGAAGTAGGTCACCGTTACCCAACAGAGGCGTCATCGTTCTCTTCCATCCACATCTGGCTGCAGCTCGTTCACAAGTAAAAGAAGCTGCAGAGCAGCAGAGTAGATGAAGCTCTTACAGGCAGAGCGACGCTGAGACCAGGGAAGACATGAAAACCCAAAACACTGCAGCTTATTAGTTTCAAAGAAGCACATGAACCAGAGTCGGTGTGTTTGTTCACCCAGAGACCAACCAAAGGATCCTGCAAGAGATCCTGCTGGACCACCGAGGTCCAGATGTTTCTTCAAGTCTCACTGGTCCGTTCCAGCTCCGTGAACTTGGAACACATTTACAATAAAGAATAAGATGTTTTCTACATTCAATTTCAACATTATGAATTGTTAAGATTGAGTAGAGTATTCAGTAATAGCCACGCCCCCTTTTGTCCAAACAAGCTTTTCCTCTAAATTTCCTTCTTTCATAGAAAGTTTCACTGATTTGATTCATTCCGATCCAGCATGTCGACATCAGTTATCATCAGACTGTTGATGATAACTGCCATTAGTAACTCTTATCTTCTTATCTAACATCTCCTCTGGTGTTCATCTCTTCAGCTGTCAGTTCCAACGTCTCTCTTCTATCTCCGTTTCTTTTTCCTCGGTCACGTCGTTTTTATCCAAATTGTTAACTTTCCTCTGAATATATTGACAGAAATGTTCCAGTGAGCTTCAGAGTTCATCAAGTCCATGAAGTGTCAACAACATGTTGATGTTTCTATGGTTACAGGTCAGATAGCGGATGAATTTATAACAGTGTGTTCATTACACAGTTTTACCTGTCGGCCAATCAGCAGGCAGTATTCTGGCTCTGAGGTCCAGTGTCCTCGAGCCGACACTGACACGTGTTTGAGACTCTAAAGTCGTCCGACTACAGAAGCTACCGTATCATCACGTCATCAGTCGTGCTGGTGCACCCCCGAGCTGCATCAGCACAAATCCACACAATGTCTGAGATGTGACTGTCCTCGCAGCCGTCCTGGAGTCCGTCTCTCTGGACAAGTTCATCCCTGAAGCTCCGGCCACCAGCGACTCAGGCGACGTGTCTCCCTGTCGCTCGCCTTCGACGCCGAGGCATCTCCGCTACAGGCCGACCGGAGGTACGACCGGTAAACACACACACACACACACACAAGAATCATCGCTCCGTGTTGTCTATGACCTTCATGCTGCCTCCCTGCAGTGACCTCGGTGGAGGCCTCTCGCTGCACCATGTCACCGGCCTCAGCGTTTGCGATCGCCACCGCCGCCGCCGGCCACAGCAGCTCCTCGGGTGAGCACAACATGACGGTCACATGCTGCAGAGCAACGGAGGTTCTGGTTCAATCTCTGCGGCTGAGACTGAGCTGCTGCTCGGCTTTAACTCTTCTTTCTTTCTCAGGTTTTAGTAATTCTGAGAAATCTTGCGACAAAGAATTCATCATCCGGCGAGCCGCCACCAACAGAGTCCTGAACGTGCTGCGTCACTGGGTCTCCAAGCACTCCCAGGTGAGACCATCAGAACCCTGGACGGACTCTTAGACCCACCTGGTCCCGTCTCTTGTTGTGATGTTGTTTGTCTCTTCACCCTGCGTGTCTCTTCTCCCACCCGGGGAGCCTGCAGAAGGTCAGCAGGCTCCCCGGGGACTCCAGGGGATTAGGCTGTGGGTCAGACTGGGTGATATCAGGGTCCCGTTAATGTGAATGTTCTCATCCATCAGGACTTTGAGATGAACAGCGAGCTGAAGATGGGAGTGATCAGCCTCCTGGAGGAGGTGCTGCGAGATCCAGACCTGCTGCCACAAGAGAGGAAGGCAACAACCAACATATTGAGGTTCTCACTCACAAACCTGATTTTACACTCATGAGAACACAACACACTCATCCTCCATCTTCAGCAGCTCTGCTGTGATGTTGAAATATCAGAGACGATCAGTGTTCATGCACAACAACAGGAGGACGTGGACATGACAGTATATACTCCATCTTCCTCCTCAGTGCCCTGTCTCAAGACGACCAGGACGACGCTCAGCTGAAGATAGAGGACATCCTACAAATGGTTTGTGTTTCCACTAACAGACAGGTTTCCATGATGTTTGTCATCAGTAAAAACATGATTGTTGAACTGATTTGTCTCCTGATTATGGAACAGAAGAGCTGTCCTCTGCTGCATTTCATCGTGGTAAGAAGAATGTTGGTCTGTGTGAAGGAATGTGTAGTTGTGCCCTCGCTGAACATCCACCCTCCTAGCTGGACTTCACCTCAGTGTGTGTGCTTAATATACTGCTAATCAACACACACACTTGTACTCAGACTGTGTGTGTGTGTGTGTGTGTGTGTGTGTCCAGGCGGACAGTCCCAAGGCGGAGTGTTTCGACTCTCTCTCGGCCATGGAGCTGGCCGAGCAGATCACCTTACTGGATCACATCGTTTTCAGGAGTATTCCTTATGAGTGAGTACAGAGAACAGGATTTCCTTTCAGAATAAAAGCTTGTTAGGAATTTATCATAAATATCACTCCTGCAGTGCCATCACAGCCCACCAGGGGAAGCCAAACATACTGCCATAGACTGAATAGAAGAAGTGGATGTAGCCTGAAGTTTGCTGTTACGGCCGTTGTCGCTCTGCTTCTTTGGAGCCAGAAGTGACCATATTTAGAAAGAATGCAGCTTCAATTAGCTTCAGCTCTGGAGGCTACATCCACTTCTTTTACACAGATTCAACGTGGACTTACAGAACCTCCTGTCCTGTTTGGTTGGCTGCAGGGAGTTCCTCGGTCAGGGCTGGATGAAGGTTGACAAGACAGAGAGGACTCCGTACATCATGAAGACCAGCCAGCACTTCAACGACGTAAACACACTTACACAAAGTCTTTATTACATCCGACCTCCTGACAGGTTGTTGGGGTCGAAGTTGATGTCTCTTTATTATCTCTGCTTATATTCATGTGCAGTAAGAATTGATCATATAATCAGTACTGACATCACTGCAGCATCTTGTCACATGTCGTCTTTTAAGAGGCTGACACACACCGAATACTTAAAGTGTATAACAGCTCCACCTAGTGGTGATACTCTGCTTTATGTCCCCCTGGGTTACTGTTTAGAAGCAGTAATACTTTGATTAGATGGTTCATAACTTACTATAATGATGTAAGCAGATAGAAAGACATTACAAATCATAACTTCAAGTATCAACACGTTATAATAATTCCTTCATTTTCAGGCATTTAATGTACCAATAAAAAACATTCTAATATTTGAAAGGCTTGTTCATCCTTCCTTGTTCAACCATTCTGTTTGTTCAAGGAAGAGTTGCTTTGCGATATAAATGTGTTTTCCAACTACTTTAGCTTGTTGTTTAACCCTTTATGAACTGTTTCTATGTGCTTCTGAATGTCTGTCAGTAGTTTTACTGATATAATCCGAGCTCTCCTCCTTGTCCTCCCTGCAGATGAGTAACCTGGTGGCGTCCCAGATAATGACCCACACTGATGTGGGCCCCCGGGCCAGCTCCATCGAGAAGTGGCTGGCCGTGGCCGACATCTGCCGCTGCCTCAACAACTACAACGGCGTGCTGGAGATCACCTCTGCTCTCAACCGCAGCGCCGTCTACAGGCTGAAGAAGACCTGGGCCAAAGTATGCAAACAGGTCGGGATCCATTGGTAACATGTTTGTCTGATGTGGGACCTCCTCTCGGCACAAAACATCTCATTCTTCCTTTGTGTGTTTTCTAGACTAAATCCCTGATGGACCGGCTGCAGAAGACCGTGTCATCAGAGGGGAGGTTCAAGAACCTCAGAGAGACGCTGAAAAAGTATATTGCTGATTCCCAAAACAGTGTAGCTGTGAATGTGTAACTCCAGTTATTACAAACAGTCTAATGTTTGTGTGTATGTGTGTGTAGTTGTAACCCTCCATGTGTCCCGTACTTGGGCATGTACCTCACGGACCTGGCTTTCATTGAGGAGGGAACACCCAACTTCACCGAGGAGGGCCTGGTCAACTTCTCCAAGATGAGGATGGTAACGAATCCTTCCCTCCTCTTCTCTTCTTCGATCATTTATATTATTATTCAGGCAAAATAACACGTTACTTAGTACGTCCAAAGTTCACATCATGAAGGTGGAAATCATCCGTATTTTATAATACCAATATCCTTTACTGTGTTGGTTGACTCTCCAGGCTCTCATAGTGTGTTTACTGTGTTGGTTGACTCTCCAGGCTCTCATAGTGTGTTTACTGTGTTGGTTGACTCTCCGGGCTCTCATAGTGTGTTTACTGTGTTGGTTGACTCTCTGGGCTCTCATAGTGTGTTTACTGTGTTGGTTGACTCTCCGGGCTCTCATAGTGTGTTTACTGTGTTGGTTGACTCTCCAGGCTCTCATAGTGTGTTTACTGCGTTGGTTGACTCTCCGGGCTCTCATAGTGTGTTTACTGTGTTGTTGAATCGTCTCTTTCTGTCTTCGCTCTCTCAGATTTCTCACATTATTCGGGAGATCCGTCAGTTCCAACAAGCTCCTTACAGGATTGAGCACCAGCCAAAGGTGAGACTATTAAACAACACATCTTTGCACTCCCTTTACTATTCAATCATTTGTGTAAGACAAAGTGGTTTAACTATTGATATAAAATCTTCCCTCCTCCAGGTGACTCAGTTCCTCCTGGATAAGACCCTGGTGATGGATGAAGACACCCTCTATGAGCTGTCGCTGAAGATCGAGCCTCGAGTGCCGCCGGGCTAATTATAACTTATTTTTATTTTTATGTACACAAACATGACCTATGTATCAACACCGATGAGCAGAACCTTTAGCCACTCTTCACTTGCACAACGACACCTACTTTTTACGAACTGCACGTTTGTTTGCAGTAACGTTAACTTACCCTCCACCTCAGTTAGTTTGCCTTTGACCGTGTCTGGCATGAAGGGCTGTGGCAGGTGCTCAGAATCTACAACTTCAACAATAACATCATACAGGTCATCCAAGCACTCTACACGGACTCAAGCAGCGCAGTTCTCATAAACAACTGCATAGGAGAATCTTTTAAAACATCTACTGGCGTCCGTCAAGGCTGTCTCCTCTCCCCTGTCCTATTTAACATCTTTCTGGAAAACATCATAGACGAAGCACTCCAAGATTTCCACACCTCCATATCCATCGGAGGAAGACCCATCTCCAACCTCCGCTTCGCTGACGACATCGACCTCATGGGAAAAAGCGAGGCCGAACTCCAGGAACTCACCACCAGACTGGAAGTGGCGGCGAGAACATATGGCATGGAGATAAGTGCAGAGAAAAGCAAGATCCTGATCAACAGCCACAACCATGTATCCCCAACGAAGATCACAATGAACGGGCAGAAGCTGGAGGAAGTAAAGGACTTTAAGTACCTCGGGTCCTATGTGAGTGTAGATGGCAGCTCCACAAAAGAGATAAAAACAAGAATTGGCATTGCAACATCAGCCATGACCAGACTGTCCAGCATCTGGAAAAGCAACAACATCAGCTTCCCAGTGAAGGTCAGACTGTACAAGTCACTTGTACTCTCCACCCTACTCTATGGCTGTGAGAGCTGGACACTCACAGCGGACACTGAGCGCAGGGTTCAGTCTTTCGAAAGCAAGTGCTTCAGAAGAATGCTACATATTTCATATAAATCCAAACGGACAAATGATTATGTTAGACAGTTAGTCAC
>CAAKHC010004059.1:30691-43385 GCA_901007825.1 Macroramphosus scolopax | reverse complement strand
TTTACTCCTCCTCCTCCTCCTACTCCTCCTCCTCCCCCTCCTCCTTCCTCCTTCCTCCTCCTTCCTTCTTCCTCCTCCTTCCTTCCTCCTCCTCCTCCTTCTTCCTCCTCCTTCCTTCCTCCCTCCTCCTCCTTCCTCCTCCTCCTCCTTCCTCCTTCCTTCCTCCTCCCTCCTCCTCCTCCTTCCCTCCTCCTCCTTCCTCCTCCTGCCTCCTCCCCCTCCCTCCTCCCTCCCCCCTCCCCCCCCCCCCCCCCCCCCCCCCTCCCCCCCCCCCCCCCCTCCCCCCCCCCCCCCCCCCCCCTCTCCCCCCCCCCCCCCCCCTCCCCCCCCCCCCCCCCCCCCTCTCTCTCTCTCCCCTCTCTCTCTCTCTCTCTCTCTCTCTCTCTCTCTCTCTCTCTCTCTCTCTCACCATCCTTCCATAATTTTCCTTCACTTGATGAACGGGATTGATTTGATAAATGACACACTCAGAGCTTCAAAGGTTAACGAAATGACACGTAATTAAACAAGTGGCTTCTTGGGTGAAAATGACTCTTTGTGGATCAAGTAGCTCATAGCACCTGACATGTATTTGGTATTCCACAGTTCTTTGCAGGTTTTCTTCCACCCGTAGACCAATCATTATCACAGATGGAGGAGATCTTCAATCACCCAATCCTGCACCCTGATTACACTTGACATTTTACTCAGACATGTCAAAAAAAACGTCTCCATATCTCAGTGCAAAACTTTTTGATTATGCAAAAAGGGTTTCTAGAAAAACATGTGTTGCATGCAGCTCATTCTTTTGCAATAGGATGTTTAAATTTTACAGCAAATACATGTAGGCTGCATCTATATAATTACTCTCTACCCAAGCATTTCACTTTCAAACACATGAACGCACGGACGGCAGAGGCCGCCCGGCTGATCAGGTGCAGTGTGCTGAGCAGTGCTCAAGGATATTTTTGATATAGTCTCTGGAGGAGGCGGGGATCCAACCAGTAACACTCCCGATTACTTGATGGCCACTCTGCCGGAAATGTTGTCGGAGCCTGTGACCACAAGGGGGCAGTATGGAATCATAATCCCAGAGTGACACGTGAGCAGAGTTTAGGCTTTTTTAAAAAAAAAAAGTATCTGCAAGTCGTTTATTTTTGATATCCGATCCCAAATGTTTCATGTTTATTTCAGTAGTTTCTAGTCATGCAGTTTAAACTTAATACCTGGCATTATTTTTGAACTGTTTAAAGATGTACTCATCCTCTGCCTTTTTAAAGCTTCATCATATGTTATTTGGTGGGAGAGGTTTATTTTGAAATGTGAATGGTTTACATGTCACTGACCATGAGACACTTAAAGGGATTGTTCAGCTCATTAGAGAAGTGACTCATTGTTTTCTGTCCTTTCTCAATCCCTTCGTCGGCTGCAGCCTTGGTCACAAGCCCTGGGCCTCGCCCCCTTCTTCCATGCTTGTGTGAATAATTCAATAACTCTCCCTCAATGGCAAAATTAAGGCATTATTGCACCCTCCGCTGGACGTCACGCTCTTGGCTGAATTGTGGGGGCAGGAGGGGCTGGACCCGACCCCCATTTCCATCCTGGCCCACTGTGAAGCGCTGGCCACTCTTATCCCTGACCCATTTTACACTTCCTCTGTGCCCCATTTCTACACAAGCACACAAACAGACAGTGTGTCACACGCACACACACACACTTACACCCCCCTCCGTCGTCTCCATCCAGCGAGCAGCGACGTGGCGTCGTGAGTCACGTCGGTGCCAGCAGCTGTGCGACGGGCTCAATGTGGGACAAGCTCATTCGGCCAAGGAGTGGACGGGGGCGGGCAGAGCATCATTAGGAGTTGGAGGGTGGTATGTGGGCACCTCTCGTCTGTCTCTTTCTTTTATCCTTCTCTTTTCTGAAGGAAGCCATCTGCCTACTGCCAATCATCTCAGGCTGCGAGAGAGTCTGTGACACTTTGCACTTTAAGCTTGTCCGTCACCCACCCACCTCCTCCCCTGCACGCCGAATGAAGCCGTGCTGGGATCCACCGACTGTTTTTAGCTTCTTTTTTTTTTCCTTTTTCTGTCAATGCCAAGTGAGAATTGTCTGCATTGTTAGATAGTTCTGTGGTTCCTGTCCTTATTATCTTTACCTTGGTTTACCTGGGTTCCCTGTCAATGTCACATCAAATACCCTCCTCTTCAAACACTTCAGTTACCTGGCAGTGCTTTTGTTGTCCTATTTGTCAAACTTTGTCTAACGTCAATAGAGAGTTTAATTGGAGAACATCTACGGGAGCATAATGAATGCCTTGTGTCTGGTAATAAGAGTGTGTCAACTGCGTTTCCTCATAGAAGTGATTACCTCAAATCAAGGTGCGGACAACAACACATCTCTGTTCTCCATCAAGCAACTTAAGTTCTTCTCTCTTGACGACAAAGGTTTTGTTGTTCCATAAAACAACTTTGCTTGATAATTATTTGATTTCAGTGTGCTAACTGAAAATAAAGGTCATCGCCGACTTTTCAGCAAACTGTGAAAAACACCAGGAATTAACTGTAAATGTTTTCAGCAGCGAAGCCTTGAGCTGCCAAAACAACAGCTCACGTTATTCTGTCTCCACCGTCCATGTGTGATTAATATTCATACATATTAACATTTTCTTGAATGCCTCCGAATCATCTCGCAAATGGACTCTGCAACAGAAGAGAGGTTTGCACTCCAAATGTCACATCTGCAGGCTCTTCTGTTTGTTTTGAATGAACTCCCAATGAAAAGCAATTTAAGAGCTCCAACCGTTAGGAAAAGAAAAAAAAGCCCCTCGCCACCAAAGTGCAAAACCATTTTGCCTGACAATTGGCCGAGCGTCTCCTCTTAACCCACCTCTGTCCGTCCGTACACCTCAGCATGTCTACATTTGCCAAATGTCATCATGCCGGAGATTAAATGAAAAGCAGGACTGGGTAAAGAAGACACATCTATCACATCATAACTGGCGGACGATTAACTGGTTGACATTTCTCCGCAATAAATTGGCAACAAAGGGACCGAATCCAGACGATCCTCCGTCAACAAGCCCTGTTGGAGCAAACACATGATGGAGAATATAATTAAGTCAAATAGCTGTCATGCGTCTTATTTTTTTCCCCAAAAAACTTGGAAGTACCGCAGGCTGAGTACCTCTGGACTCACATCTCTCACACACACGTGTCCGCGGTGTAACCTGATTTATTTAATAATACATGCTCACGGCCCTGCGCTCCCTTCACCTGCTATAATTCGCTGCAAATACAGCCTGGACAATTAACAGCCTAATGTGGGAAGCTAATGTTTGATCAGTCCAGATTGGCGGCCGGTGTGAGTCCGGAGCGATAGAAGTGTAACAAACAAGAGTAAACCTTATCAAAGGGAAAAGGTCACGGGATCAATAATTCATTTAAGCTGCCTCGGATTGACTCTGCAGTCACCTTGTAATCAGAGGGTTACATTTGTTTATCTTGACCAACTTTAAATCCTCGGGAAGATAAAACAATGTGTCACCTCAGTTGATGCCGAGGCGGCGCCGCACGTTTTATGTACTCGCTCCCCGAGAGCTATCAAGCAGCAGCGTTTTAAGAGCACTTCAACTGTGGACTATAAGCACCTATTAAGGACACTTCTAGGATGCAACAGAGAGGAAAAAAGCCGGGATGAGGACCAATCGAAGGATATAAGTGACTCTGATGTATTTTTGTGGGGTGAAACATCCACGGCAGGATGAAATGTTTGGTTAATCCGCGGACGTGTCTGAGCTGCGATTGATAAGGCGTTTCTATGCAGACTTGGTTGAAGGAGCTGTTTTATTAAACAACCGACGGAACCGCCTCCTCCTGACTGAATACAGCAGCCCTGCTGAGTGGAGGCACACGGAGGCTGCGGCAGCTCAAACGCCGCAAACTTGTCCTCCGGAATAAAAGATTTAAATCGCCTGTCAAGAGTGATGTTCCGGTGCGACGCCGTTATCGGTCGTTAAAGATCCTCTCGATGTGCCGTGTTTAGGTAACAAGCAGCTGGACCGGTTGTGTGGGGTTTGCACTGAAACAGATGTCTTTAATACACAAG
Organism: Macroramphosus scolopax; assembly: GCA_901007825.1. Taxonomy (NCBI): domain Eukaryota; kingdom Metazoa; phylum Chordata; class Actinopteri; order Syngnathiformes; family Centriscidae; genus Macroramphosus; species Macroramphosus scolopax. The sequence goes on along the minus strand of CAAKHC010004059.1, from coordinate 39,299 downwards.
GACTACAAGGGGTTGTTGCATCGAGGAAGCAGGACCAGACCCTTTGGTTTGGAGCCTATGAACAACTTTAACTGACGATCCAATCAGATTGTGGATCGTTTAAATCTGAATGTATATGCAGCTTCCACAGATCATGACGCTCACACAGTCATCATCAAGAACATTCTAGTTGTGCCTCATGCTGTTCCTCCTGTTCCTGCATCCATTGTGTTCCCTCTGACACCGTGTACGTGCGTCAACGTCTGTCATTTGTTCTAAATATGGGCCTTTTTTTAAATCAAGCACCAAATGCAATTATGTGCCAAAGGTAGGTCAGGACATTGTAACCTGCTGTACCTGCTCGTTCGAGAGGATCCAGCGTCATTCGTGAGTCATTTCGGAACATTAATACATCTCTTGAAGGAGCCGAGGCCCATGAGCAGCCTGGCAAACTTTCCTACTTTGTCAGGGGTGGCAGGAATGAAAGATTAGTTCCTTCCAAAAACAGTTTCCAAGCGGAGTGTTGAGAGCAATACATGTCTAGATCTGTTCAGTAATGAGTCGGATCTCCAACGATTAGTCAAATCCATCACAATCGCTGCTATTTGTGTAACGTTTGCAGAGCACGAAGCGTTTTTTTCATTCAGCAGGCAGGGGGAAGCTTTTCCAGGGAAATCATGTTGTTGGCAGACAGATTCTCAATATCAAGACTAAACCGGTTACAGCACCCGCTTTGAGGTAACCATATGTAGGAACAGCACGTCCTTTGTCTGTCTGCGTACTTGTTTGATGTGGAGCAGAGAAAAGCTTGATTTTCTTTTGCACGCCGCACGAGGTTCACAAACGAGCGGATTGCTTCTGATGGGCGACTGCAAGGATGCTGCGTTTTTTTCAACGCAGGTTGCAAAATGGATTAATGCAGCTAAAGACTAAACGTCCTTGCGCTGTATTGACTCTTTGAGGGAACTCAAATAACCTTTAAGTTTCAGTTTTCGTAGGGCGGCGAGTACTTGGAACAAGCCAAGGTGTTACTGTGGAATTCTGTTACTGCTGCAGACTGCAGCCGAATTAAAGGGCTGCATGTAAATGTGATGTGTCAATCTTCCCCCTGCATGCTTTGAATAGTCGTCACCTTAATGAAATACTGTTGAAGCACGCTTGAGCCAGAGGCTGATCACTGGCCATGTGAAACACTATATATTGGAATAAATGGGAGTTTTGACTCTGCTTTTAAAGTTTTTTTAAACAATCAGTGAGTTGGAGGTGCAAAATACAATAATCTGTAATAGAAATAATAATTCATATAACTGGGAGGGACCCAACACGGGGGAATCAGCCGCATCCGCTTACAATAAATACCTGCCAGAAAGTTATAAATGTCCCTGCAAGATCACACACAAGACTAGACTGCTAGATTAGGAGAATCACTCATAGGAGACGGCGCAATCAGCGATGCAATTAACACATGTAATAGAGGAAGCCATACAATTGTCCCACCTACTGAATTCAATTGGCCTCTCCCACACTATCTTCCACCCCAGCTTATTAAAAAAGGTACACAGTCTAATAAGTGTTTCCTTGTGCTGAGGATCGCCGGTCTGCCCGTGCCGCTGAAACCCAGCCGCCCCGCTCACCGTCTGCCTGCCTCAGCTCGTGAACTCATCTCTTATCTCGGAGCCCTCAATACCACACGTGTCAGAAAGTCAACATAACCTGCAATAAACCCTTCAGGACACTCGGAGCAAAGTCTCCGTCTGCGTCTGGGTTCAAGCTGAACTTGCATCAGCAGGTAGACGTGGCACATTAACACCGGAGGAGATGAGAGCAGCTCCGAGGAGGTCGGGGCGAAGACAAAGAAGGAAATGTTAGGTATGCAAACTGGCGTTGCATTTTGGGATTAATGCAACTGCAAGACAAGTTGGCTGCTTGTAGCCGAGGTTAGTAGTCATGCCTCAATAAGTAAGTCCTGACTTCTGACAGCATGGCGTCCTATCTCATCGTGGTCGGGGGGGAGCGGCGAGCTGATAGCTGATTTCCCTTCACGATCGCAGGTTCCATTCGATTATCGCCAGGACGACGTGCATGCAGAACGGTCAAAATAATGACATAAAAAACCTCAGAATGTTTGAAAGTACAAGCGATACATAAATTCAAAGGATTTGCGTGTTATCTCACCTAAGATGTCCAAACCGTAGGTGAGATAACACACACGCATTCTTTGAATTTATATCTTGAATTGCTTGCGACTATATTATTAATTCAGTTTTTCTGTGCAGACAACGCTCCTGCCTTAAGTTGTTTTCTTTCACGTGGGCTATTAATGATTTATATCCTCCCCCCCTGAAGATCGTACATTTTCTTGTAATATTAATGGGGATTTTGTTTTAATTACTCGACAATGGGTAGAGTCGTCTTTACAAAGACGTGCGTACCAGAGGAAGAGCGGAACTGTTGTTTGAGACGAGCTCTTATTTACACAACTAAGACAATGTTTCCGATCTACAAACCCGGTGCCTCAGTAAAACCCCCGAATCCTAACTGAACTCGAAGGCTTGTGGGGTTTCCGCTGAACAAACGCTCGTGTAGTAATAAAAAAACATCCCGCGTGAATCCCCGACCTCCGTCGTCGCTCGTTCCCGCCGACAGACAAGCACAGTCGACGACCACCGCAAACTCAAACAGTATTTTATTCTCCAAATATACAGAGCAAAAGCATCAAAGATTCACAGACCAGTACAGTTAAAATACAACATCTTTTCTCTTTCTTTTCCTTAGATACAGAGGGCCACCGTCTGGAAAGAGTGGTTTTAATCACAAGAATTTACATGTTTGTCCTTTTTAATTACATTGATTCTTATGGTTAACTCTTTTTACAACCTCTTGAAATGACCTCGTAAGTTAAGAAGTTTTTTTTCAGACCTGGGTCATGTAGTATTTGGAAGAAAAAAAAAAAAAAAGTATCTGTGTTGTGTGGAGTGCGGAGCGAGTCGACCAATCACACGTGTGCTCGTTTGACTTACGAACAAAAAAATCCCACTGATCCTGAAGTTCTGAGGAATATTTGCAAATGCTATTTGGTCCAGGCCTTTTTTTTTCCCGCCCTCCTTACAGCGTGTTATCAAAGTACGAACAACATACTGATCGGTAGAAAGGAAACAGGAAATCAAGAGAGGAACAGACAGATAGAAAGCATTTACACATTACAAAAAGGTTATTACGTCCAAATCAACATTTTCAAATGGCACCGTCTCTAATGTGCTCCGCCGTGGTCGGTAACACTTATCGTACAATGAGGGCGACCTTCCGATAGCCTCGTGTAAACCACAGCCGAGAGGAGACGTATTGATCAGACTGTCTTTATCCGCTTTCCCGGCTTATTCAGACCGAGCAAAAAGACTTGTGCAGTAAACAAACACGCAGCCATCAGGCAGAGAAGCCACCGGTCTTCTCTTTACACTGGTTATAACCTCTGCCTTTCACTAGAGAACGTCCTCACCCAGTGTACCACAGGCTAGTCTTTAGCATCTCTGAATAATAAATTAACTCTGCTCTGAAAGGACTGCAATATTTTTTCTTTTTTACTATCAGGAAAGGGCAGCAACCCCTTGTAATTGTTCTGGGTCTTTGTGTTTATTCATCTGTTATGCCCTTGCATCTGTGCAGCGCTTGCAGCCAAGCAAACAAGCACCAGTCAGAGAGGCGTCCACAGGTGAGCCGGGCGGACTCCGGCCCCGCGCGGGCTTTGATTCCCAGAGACCGTACGGTTCTGCGGCGCGCTCACGTCCACTGTAGCTGCTGCCATGGGGGGGGGGGGGGGGGGGGGGGGGATGGGACAGAAGGCTGGCCCATCAAATATTTATCTGTTTGTTTTGTGGCGAGCACATTCTCTGGAAAGGGAAAATGCATTATGTTTGGATCAGTGCGGGTGCAGCATCAGATAAGGGGAAACCGGACCCTTTTTTATTCAGGGAACCGATTTGTTTTGTTTTTTTTTAGAGGGAGACATGATGAATGTCTCCATTATGATATGTTTGGAACATTAAATTCCGATCATGTTGAAGTACTTTGAGGCAGAAAAAAAAGCAAATAAAGATTACATATTGTCCCATTTAGATAAGATCATATTGATTAGTATGGGGGATGAATTGATTTTATATTGCTCGAAAAAAAAAAAAAAAAAGACCAGACGTAGTTGACAGTCATCACGGTGTCAAATGAAACAGGTGTGGGCACGTGTTACAAATGAGGGCATCCCTCAGAAGTGCTGCAGATATAATAACCTCTCACTGCACCCCACTTCAAAGCTGTCCCGGCTAAGCTCGGCTTCATCCCACGGCCTCCTGTGTGATTGGTGTACAAAGTTTTTTTTTTTTTTCTCCCTGTGAAGAGAAACGTGAGGAAGAGGAACCGCTCACGTTACGCTTCCCGTGTCATTTCGTGAGGAAAAAAAAAACAACAACACAAGGGTTGATGCAATTATTGAAAAAGGGAAACAAAGAGAAAATGATTGTCGGTCTGTACAGTTTAGATGCCGTGTGGATTTGTTGAGCTCTCGCGCAGTGAAAATCTGAGAAAGAAAGAAAAGCCAGGGAAAATTATATACAGAGAAAGACAGCGTTGGAGATTTATATACAGTCTGCTAAGTGCCGAGCGGGATTATCAGTGTTGAAACAGAGCCTTTTGTCTTGAGCTGTACAATGGGCGCCAATCCATTTGAAAAAGTCCAAACCACTGGCGCTCAAGTGGAAAATCCCATTCAAATGCCTTGAATACAATAACATGTAAAGTGCTTACAACAACAATTTGCTTTTGTTGGGAATGCTGTGCTCCGGTTTGCAGGGATTGACAGGCAGATTTCTGCTTCAAGCTCACTTTTCTTCTAAGTGGCTGTTGCATTACAGAAAAAAAAAAATCCAGCTAGATATATTGTAATCTAAGATCCTTTTGTTTCTGTTTATTGGATAAAACACGTCATTTCATCATATTTTCTGATCCTTTTTCAAAGCAAATCTGCTGTTAAATCTCAGGACCGACTCTTAACCCACCGAACAGCTCGTCCGATAACAAGCTGGTTGTATAAAGTCCGGGGCCGGAGAAGACCTTGGCTGCTCAAACACATTTTTTGACGGCTTAAATCAAATGTCGTGAAATGTTTGATGTAGCTGCTGAAGCTGGATCGCAGCCGTCGCAGGATGTTTGCTATTCCGTGTTTGTCGCCGTCGATCCAATCCGACCGTGACACAGTTTCAGTCCCACAGTCACCAAACTCCCCACCCGCCTTGCTCAAAAAGTCCAACAGACTGACTCCAAAATTAGCATTAAGAACCAATTTCATGAACATGGTTACCTGGAACATTACAGAACCACGAGTACACGGAGAGACCGACGACGGTGCTCGTGGATGTTTTCAACTATGATTAAAAAAAGAGGAAACCAATCAAAGCAGTGGACGGAGCCACTGATGATCCACCAGAATTATTCATGTCTAAATTCAGATTTCCAATGTCGTCCAAGATGAAATAAAGTATATTTCCCCCCACAAGCTTTTACAGCATCTGTGCAGGTTTCCAATATTCTTAACTTCAAAATAACAATCCTTATTTATGACTTTGTGCACTTTGCATTCATGATCTCCCCCCGCCGCCGCCGCCGCGCGTTATTGATTCATCTTGTTTGCTATCTGATGGGTAAAAAGTAGTTCCTGAGACTTGCTGTGAAACAGCCCAGGAAGCAGTGATAACTGTCACGTCAGTTGAATGGATCAAACAGCAGTACGTTTACAGATATCTTACTTGATATATTTTCCGGGACATCTTTAGAACAACTTAGAGAAGAAGCGAGCCGGAGACAGTCGATCCGTGGAAACCGAAGCGCAGCTTTTTCCAACAAAGGCCGTTTTTTTTTTTTTTTACTTTGTGTTGCACCACAGAACATGTGCGGTGCACGTATATATATACGACAACAGGCTCACTTTGCAGCTTTGAGTGTATGGGTTGGTGGGAATTAAATAACTATTCTCTGTCTCTACTCTCTACTGAAAACCAGAAAAAAAAAATACACTTTCAGTGGTTAAATAATAAACCGAATTTCCCGTACAGTGCAAAACTGAACAGAATAAAAGTACACACTTGAAAAGCATCAGCGTGCCACCGTCAGCTCCACAGTAGCTAAAAAATAAACAGCAAAATAAACAGATTTCCTCTGTTTCTCACGTCCTTTTGATGACCGGCATGATCGCAGGTCGGGTGTACAGTCAAGATGCAATCTAGCGTCGTCGGGGACACGACGGCAAACCGCACAATAAGAGGCTCAAATAAAACCGTAATTTACATTTCATTCAAAAAATGTCCCCTCAAGTATAGCTGATCGTCTGTGGCGTGCAGCGAGAACAACTCAAAGTGCAACACATGTCGCAGCTTGTGAGCTTCGTGCCTTTGGGGATGTGTTTGCTGCGGCTCGCCATCAACAGAAAAAGCTGATAGTGTACGTCTTTCCTGCTTAGTCAAAGGTTTAATGACACAGTTTGAACAGACCCGAGGGGCAGAGGAGATAATAATAAGAAGCACTCATGTCTCATTATGATTCTGTGGTAGGAAATTGGATGCTAGAAAAGAAATCACAGTCACATATGTACACTGATATTCTTTTATCACAGAGTGTCAACATAACACTTGGGATTCAAAATGAGATCTCAGCCCTTCTTTATCTGCTTCTGCACTGTAGCCAAGACGCCACTGCGGGGACAAACAACAGCAGTTCTTTTAAACGTTCCAAAATGTCTGTGGGCATGTGGAGAAAGTTTTTTTCCCTCCCACCTACACGGGAGAGGAGTTTCATGCAAGCCGTCGTAACATACAGAGTGCAAATGAAGTTAAGGGGGAGGAGAGAGCGACAGCTTTAACAACTAAAAAACAGGTGCACGTTCAATTATTGTGCTTCAAACTGCAGAAAGAGCAGCAGGACATTGGCTCACACTCGTCGTGTTGTTCGTGCTGTTCCACTCCTCCACTCACATGAACAATTCACTTTGCTGAATGACAATCTTCACAAAGCAAAAAGAAAACTGCTCTTTGCATGGAGAGCTGATTATCACACAAAGCCTTGTGGTGTTCCTGTACTTTGACCGGCCGACAATCCCGATGGCAGCGACCAGAGCGAGTTCCGAACGTGGGTCAACTCTCAGCGGTACGTCTCTGATTACGGGTTAAAAAAAGAAGGGGAGAGATGAGTTGAGTAAGAGGGATATAAGGCTTCTTGTTCCTCTTTTGGGGAAGAAGTCCGAAGTCACATGGTGTGTTCAAACCAACCGGCCCCTGAATCTCCAGCTGTCCAGAGAGTAAATTGTTACTTTAGGGGACGTTATTCTTTCACAGTTTGACGACTCCGGCCGATTGTTTCACCCTGTTTAAACACCCTCCGTCCCTGGTCGTCAGACGTGGGTCTGCATGCGCTTCTGAAGAGGCCTGGTGAGGTCTGAGTTCTGAGAGGAGGACTGGGAGTAGTGGGAGGAGGAGGAGGCTGACGCCTTGCTGTCTTTGTCAAACTGCACATAGCCGTCCGGCTTACTGTAGCTGCTGACGCTGCTGTCACACTGCGTGTCGATAAAAGAGCTGGAGTCGCTTAATGAGCCGCGTTGGAACTCCCGCTCGCACAGCTCGATGGAGCTGCTGCCCATGCCCAGCACAAAGCGTTGGCTGTAGTCGTACAGGCGGTTGGGACCGGCCCCCAGAGTGGAGTAGATGTTGGTGAAGGACATGCCCGTTGGTACTCGCTGCTTGCCCAGGGTGCCTGTGTTAGTGGGGTTCCTCGCCTCGGAGGGCTGGTTCCCCGCCATGGTGGGTGTGTGGTGCTCCTTGAAGGTATTCACACTGTAGTAGCCATTTGTGGGGTCCTATTGGAAAAAAAAAAAAATAATAGTCAATATTTCTCAGTGAGTATCAATGAGCAAATTAAATAAGGGGAAGAGAAAATAGGGTGAAAGTACAATGAAAGTCGTCGCCTTGAATATCTGTTTATATGTGTTGTACTCAAAGCTCAAAAGGAGCCAAGGTCAAACTGGCAGTAATTACCATTCAAATGCATGAATAAATAATAAGAAATAAATAAGGAAACAGGCTGCCACGTACATCACAACAGTGGCAAAGCTTAGTGTTAGCATTTCGTCAGCCCCCACGCTAGCCTTAAAATCATGTTTCTCACTAATTAAGCAGCCTTGATGATTCATAGTTTGGCATCCAATGTGCCACTGCAAAGTTCACTCACATACCAGCTTTAATTGGACCTAAATGGATTGCTGTGTATGTAATTTCATGTATGCACTTTAAATGGCTTCTCAGGCTACAGCTGTGCCACTTGTTTGTGCGCTGGGCTGCAGGCGCCGCGCTGTTGCTAAGGGTCCAGTTCGGGTATGTGTGTGTGTGTGTGTGTGTGTGTGTGTGAGTATGTGTTATCCTCATGCGAATGAGTGTAAATGTCAAGCATAGCGAGCATGGAGGCAAATCCCAAAAGCAGAATGCTCCTAATGGGGAAATCAGAGAGCCAATGTGAGAGGATCCTCATTATGCTATCATGTCGCTATCAGACGGCGGACAGGGAGATTGTTTGTTTCTGGCCCTGGCATCTCTTGTTC
>CAAKHC010004059.1:0-30671 GCA_901007825.1 Macroramphosus scolopax | reverse complement strand
TTCTTTTTCCCCCCCCCCCCCCCCCCGTCTGCCCTCGCCTCATACATGCTTAACTAATATCAAAAATATGTGGGCCCCAGAGGAAGCAGGTAAGCAGGCAAATACAGCAAAAAGCACACTCAAGGGAGCCAATGCCAACGTTTATTTGGACAAGAGGAGGTAATTACTAGGACAGAATGTGTTACTGTGGCACTGATGAACTCTGGCATGCTGCAGCGACTGAAAGGAAGACACCTATGTCACATTTCTAACGCAGGGATCGGTGATAGAATCTTTTCGCGGGATGTAAATTGCAATGTTGAAGTTTGCGTTAGGTTGTGCCAACAAAAAGGCAGGTCGGAGGTGGAATAAACACCTGCAGAGATAATCTGCTCTGCATGATTTACTGATGCATTTATATGGAAAACACCGAGGGGGTTCCTCTTAAGGGAAAGCACAAGATATAAATTAAAAATCAATTAGATTAGACACGTGATATATCACCGTCTAATGTGATGTTGACGTATCTATAGGAAGTAACGCGAAATCAACTTAAAGATCCAAACTGCAGTAAACCTCTGCTGCAGTCTCCGTAATTGGTAATTAAGTCAGAGCAGTCGTTACTACATGCGGAGCTCCGGTTGACTCGTCTGTGCAGATGAAGATATTTTCAATTCCTTGCCAACATTTATGACCATGTGCTGGCTTAATTAAAATGTTGTGATTATGCTAATTCCGTTGATGCAGATTGACTGTTCCAGCAAGCATGCAGTCGAAACTTGACTTCATCTGTCTCGTAAGTAAATCTTACAAATGCTTATCAAGGTGCTGCTGAGATGCAGGAAATCATCCAGCTGTATGTGAGCTCATTAAAATACAGCCTGATGTATTCACCCATGTGTGTTCCATGTTTTTGGATTATTTCTGGACCCCGTGCACCCCCACCCCTCCCTGCAGAATGCAACGTGCATTTTCGATATCAAGCATACAATCCTATCTCCGGCTCTGTAAATGGATTCTGGGAAGGGATTGACAACACAGACAAGTGTTTCCAGAGGTCTACATCTTTGAGGTATCTTTTCTCCGACTCTAAACACTCAGCCTCCCATATGGCTTAGAGGAAGACTTATTGTTATCCTTTACAATAACAGCATTGGGAGTCGCATGCACCGCTCTGCACGTTGAATCCAATTGCAGCATTTTCCTGAAACAGCTCAACAGTTTGTGTTAAATAGATAGAATAGGTCAGATATGTTTGGGTGCATCTGCAGGTCCCGGCAGGTTTCCCGAGATGTCCGATAACACATTAACAGCGAAATGTAAATTTATTCCAAATTGAGTGGTTGATAAGAGCACATCATTATCGTTGTAAGCGATTAGAAATGCTGATGAGGGAGAGAGAGAGAGAGATGAATGTAGTTGATAAATACCCAGAAGTCTCCCAGCTGTAAATGCCCCTTGAAATAGTTCAACAATAATTCAATATGTCGTATACAGGAAAACGTAAGTAACTTAGCTCGAGGGCCGATCAACTGCTAATTTCTTCAACCACCTTTAAAGAAGTGAATAATTAATCAAAATAGGCATGCACGTGCCGTTTTGCCTCTGGACCCACCCTTGGATAAATCACATATATACCATGAGAGGGATTAATACATTCCAGCTATTTCGGTCGCAGACCACTCGCTGACCCAATTTCTCTCCCTCCACCTCGTTCTCTCGTTCTCCAGCTTTCATGCCTTCGCACGCTGTCATTGTTCATGAGTTGTACCTTAATATGCTGATACTCCTTCTCCTCCTCTTGCAAAACCTCCAGCTGCTTCAGAACAGACTCCTGTTGGAACTCTCCACGTTCAACCTGCGAACAGAAATCAAGCAGTTTCCAAACCTCCGCTGTTCACAGCGAAAGGCAACATTTCAAAAGGAACTATTTCCCTTTAAACACTTGTTCTTTTTTTTTTTTCTTTTTTTAAATCAGCTAAGCATTTTTCACCTTCAGTCAGTGCTGGCAGGGAACATTAATAATGTATCCATTAAAATATTTATCTAGACAAAATGCAGGTTTGTAAATTGGCCGAGCTCATTTCCCCGCACTAACAACTGCCAACTGTATTAAGTATTTTTTGAAAGGAATTGTAAACCAAAACCTTTCACCGCAAATAACCTAGCCCCGGAGCAAGATGATTGAAAACCAAAACACTGGTGCAGCTCCAAAGAGGAAACTGTTCTCTGTGTGTCTTGGAGGCATTTCGCCACAGAAGTACACCCACTGTAGGATTAGCCAGTATGCATCAGCATCTCAATACTTACAATGTATTGGGGTCTGTACTGCCCGAGGCCACATATTGATAAATATAGCCACCTGCCTTGACTGCAGCATGTATAACATCCACATGCCTTTCTGTTCCTCTATTACTCATGAACTAATGTATTCCACAGGAGGCAGCCATGGCGGTAATCTTGTTTGTTATATTACTGTGATGTTAAGAAGGATGCATGTAAAAAAAAAAATGGGATTTTTATGTCCGCAAACATGAACAAGAGGTAGACAGTAGTATGGTGGTGACACTCACACTCACCATCAGTTGTTTCATGGATGTGTGTTCTTCGTTCTCCCGCGCCGCGTTATGGTCCTTGTGTACGATCTCCACCCGGATGTCGTTTTTCGCTGACACGACTCCTTTTAGATCTGGCAAAAAAAAACAGATGGCACATATATATCTCAATAAGCTTGATGAACAACATTTTGTATTTGTTGACATTATAATTTCCCATAGTGCAGCTTGCAATATTACAAAATCTATCAAAGATCCCCGCGTTTGGTCGGTGAGAGCTCTCCCATTCCCCCACAACAATACAAAGCATTATACATCACTCGTTCTCCTGCAAACACATGATTATCTTTTCTTTTTTCCGGCTCATTCTGCTCGGGACAATGCTGATGATACTGTCATATAACAAATTCTTACTTTCTGTTTTAATTTTGCTTGCAAGTTCTCTCTGGTGAGCACAGATGGAGACGGGCAGTGAGGGCATAACCAGGTGCGCTTCCTCTGTAGTATACACACAATAGACATGCTGAAGGGACCATAAGCACAGTTTGGTTCTTGGAAAGAGACAGTTGCTGACTGTCTCTAACCTGAGTCACTTGGTACATGGGTGGGTGGCAGTGAACACAGCGCATGATGTAAATAGCCTCAAAAGTGAATGCAGCCAAGTTGCGATTGCGTGAAATGACTCCTCATCACAATCTGGCTATCTCTGCACCACAAGAAAAAAAGATGTCCATCTCTACAAGTGATCTATGAACTGTGCTGCTATGCTCCAGCAATATACCTTCTGTGAGAAGATGACTTGTATCCTCGAATGTCTTCATGTGCTTACACATATTCTCTCATGTTTCAATTTTTTGCAGTCTAGCAACATTCGCCCACCACACAGGCGGGTTTTTTGTTTGTTTGGTTTATACGTGATCAAACCCTGAATAGATGGACATGTTTAGTGTGATTTCGGAAGCTTAGTATAGTTTGGCATGCATACTTTAGTGGGTGTAACGGGGGGGAAAGAGGAGACATACTTCTCTGAGATCGTGTGCAACAGAAAGCTCCGATGGTTCCCATGAGGACGATGAGGGCCACAAAGGCTCCGACGGCGATGCCAATGATCACCGCCACTGGGAGGGATTCTGCAGAGAGCAACAACAAAGAGGCTTCTACAATAACATACCACAAACATTTCCAGTGTACATAAAAGTCAATATTGGATACATAAGGAGAGCAAACAGCAAGCGCACAGTCATAATGTAGAAGCCGCCTTTCAGGCACGCACACACACTCCTAATGTCTCCCTCTGCAACAAACAGGAACTTAGAGATGATATGCTTTATTTCCCCCCCTCTAAACAACCATGATATCACCCCTCAGGCCAAAGGCTGAAGCAAACACACAAAGGCACGATTGAAAAATGTGTCCAGCATATCAAAAAGGAAAAACTTTTTTTTTTTACGAGTGCAGGTAAACATACAACCTATAATAACATCTATTCATACTCATTTAGTTGATTTTCTAGTCGTGCATTGCAAACCTGCAGGTATGCATCCAACATTAAAGGTCCTCATCAAACACACTTTAAATGAGGACCTGACTTTTTCCCCCCACACTTATGACCTTCTCACATTTGAAACGAACGCAAGACAACCAAGTGCTCTTCCCACACCATTAAAGCCTATTTAATGTCTTCATTGATCAATGTCACTTTCGCATAAGCAGCTTATAATTTATCGTTTGCTGATAAGTGGATAGAATAAACAGCCTCCTCCACGGCGGAGGGGAAAAAGGTCAGCAGATAAAAAAGTACTCATTTCTAAATGTTTGGAGGATCTCGTTTACATGAAGAACGAAGGAGACGCGCTGCGTGTTATATTCAGAATGCATCGCACATTAAGGGTCACCGGTTCAAACGACTGGGGAGTTGCACTCACTGTTAACTCAGGAAGGCAATTTGTAAGGAATTTATCAGTGTCATCATCATATTTTCTTTGCTTATATCAAACATTCGAGGATTTAGCATATGCAGTGGAACAATGAGTTCTACCGCCCACAGAGGACCAGCACAAACACACGGATGGACCAGATGAACCGCAGCTCCGTCGCTATGAACTACCAGTCGTGACATAGAAGAACAACGAATTGAAGAAGAGGAAGGTGGAACCTGTCGAACCTTGGCTCCCACCTTGTTCCTTCAGGCGTATGATCTCCGTGTCCGAGCCGAAGCTGTTCCACGCCGTGCAGTTGTAGATGGTCTGGAAGTCCGCCGGGACGATGTTACTCATGGTCAGGGTGGAGATCACTCCTTCCTCTGTGGTGACGCTCTCCACGGTGTAGCGGCCAGATGTTCCGGACTCCAGCACCGTTTCTTTCCAGGACCAGGCCTGAGGAGAGACAGCGGGTTGAATGTGCATTTGTTAAGTTTGGTGATCCTCTGACGTCACCGACAGGTCGGCACTTTTGTCTTTCAGTGTAGATGCGACTACTCAGAGGTGATCAGATCAACCGTCCTTCAAGTGGATTCTTCAATGTATTGTGAGTTGATGGCGCTCGCCTGCTCTTTAATATCCTTTCACCTCAATGTTCTTGGATGATTCTTGCACTATGACAGGCAGCTTAAGGTAAAGGGAATCACTCATTGGATGTTATATGAGTGCAAAGCTTCTATTCAGAGAAGCCTTAGAGGGAGAACGGAGCTGTGAGTCAACCCCGCGTTCTGCTGTATTCCTTTATGGATGGTTAAAACACTTGAATGCTGCGTTTTGCTGGGGAAATGTTGTGGTTAACTAGGCCCATTAACTGCCGTTCATCTTTGTTTGACAAGCTGCCAGCTCACCGAGACATCCCGTGCATCTGAAGATGATTGTCTAATGGATACTTGCAAATTGCATGTACTCCAGGCGGATCTCATCTCATCCCAGTGTTTGAATAACTGTGCTTCACGTGGCTGTCGGGAGACCGCACGCTAACGGTTGGAGACGGGGAATATAACGCCCTTAAAAAATATTTTCCATTTTGGACACGATAAATAATCATGATGGCGAGAAGAAAAAAATATTCAATATCAACTGCAAAACACACACAAATACTCACATTTTCATAATTGAAAATTTGAATCCAGAAACCTGAGGGGGCGTGATAACAGGCGCGGTGGGTGAGGGTGTAACGCTACGTGGATTCGGTACGCAAGTGTACAGAACAAATGCAGCATTGTTTTAAATCACTGCAGGTGTGGAACTTAATTCAAAACTACATGATTCCCCCCCGGAAACGTTTGCAGAGCACCAGCTGTTCAGTCAGCCGCCCTCCTAGAATAAACAGAGATAAACTGAAGACTGACGATGCTTCAGTGTCATCAAATTTTCCTTTTTTCAAGAGAAAATTACAGGTAATCCGTTAACTTCAGACAATTGGATTTGGGGAAAGCTAAATGAGTTAATCGGTAACGTCATTGGCCGTGTGTGAAACTCTCTCACGTCACGAGACGGCGGCACCCGATTGTGAGCATCCCCGGTGCGAAGACAAAACAGTGGAGGACAAACCAGCTTGCTTTGGCATTTAAGCAGCCTTTCGCTAACAATTCACCACCAGGCCGAAGCAATTACAAACGTCATAAGTGTTTTTATAGCGGCGAATATATGCAACCATAGTCCTGCTGTTGAGAGTGTGACATTTAAATACATGTTGGGAGTAATCAAGCCCCGTTACGGAGTTCCCTCTTGAATGCCAGCAAATCATATCAGCCCCTTTCTAACACCCGCTACCTCGAAAAGAAAGAATTAAAGAATAATAAAAAAAAAGTACTCCAGATGTACTCACAATGCGGTCCGGAGGTGGCGTACTTCGAATAAAACACTTGATTTGTCCTTTTTCTCCGTGCAGCGCCTGCTGTGTCTGGGTGCTGGAGATGGTGGGCGGCCCTGAAAGAGGAACAGGATAAAGAAAGTTTAAAAATGGCTCATAGGAAATGAAAATTTCCGAACAGCTCAGTCAAGTGATCGTAACATATTATATCATATCTGAATCCCAAGTGTTGGTCTATAGGGGGAAGACGTATGTTGCAGTGCCGTTTGCCTCGTGCTCTCCACTCAAGGACACACCAGAACTGGCTGAAGGACACAGGCGGGGGCTCCGGCCTCATTGTGGATCAAGCAATTGTTGATTTATGGCTGGTTTGATTTCTCCTGCTGAGATAAACTGGGGAGAGTGCAGACTGCGGTGTAATCAGGGCCGTACAGATGGAAAGAGGGAAACGCCATCGCGGGGAGATAACACACTTGTTCCAGTGTTTCACCTCAATCAGTTTGCTTGCAGCAGGTCTGACCCCTGAACTTGACGGGTCAGCGGAAAATGGAGCGTTAATCCAAAAAAAAAAAGCTCCGGATTTGCAACTCGAAACAATTCGAGAGTTCTTAAAGGAAATATATTTCCAAATAAACTGCATGACAGAAATGTTATGTGGCTCCATCCTGATACCTTTGATAGCCAACGAGATTAAATGTATAAAAAGATGTTCCACGTCTCTCTCAGGGGTCTCGACTGGAATGAACGTGTGGACTCAAGGCTTATATGTGTTAAACCTTGATTAGATTACAAGTTCTTCCCTGACAAGGGCAGCTCGGCCTAAACGACTGGTCTGCTCGCCATCTGGTCAGGAGACTGTTCACACCAGGTGACAGCGCTCGTATGAGGACAGGACGCCCCACGTGACCCAGTTCTGTCTTTCAGGTGTTGTTTTTTTTCCCCCTTTAATCCCAAAGATGATTCACTTTCCTATAGAAATCTATAAAAACAATGTACAGAACATTTGGTTCACATGTACATTAACTCCTTATTGAAATAGAAGCAGTTTCAGCACTATAACAGCACAGGTTCACTTCCAGTTCATTTTCCTCAGTAGTCACATTTTGTGTGTTTTATGCAATTTTCTCTAACTCAGTGTTTTCACGCAACATTTACTGCTCTTAATTGGCCAGTCAGTCTGAGATTCCAGCCGGCCAGATGAGTAATTCAGACATTATTTAACCATTGAGACCCAGACACAAGTTTTGAGGACCTGGTTCCCTACAAACAGCAACTTTAATTGACTTCCCCACTTGCCATCTACCTCAAAAAAAACAACAACAACAACAACACAAAATCAAGGATATAATCAGACATTTAGCATGTCTCTTGTGATAGCTAAGGTTAAGGATGCGTGTTTGAGGGGGTGGCAAGTGAGGCTGCTTCTTGATTAGTGAGACAACTCACTTCCCTGCCAACTTCCCTCAAACTCCCGCTCTCCTCCATCTCTCTGACGATACATAATTGCAGTTTATAACCTGTCTCTTATTAAAATGAATTAACATTTTAATGAGACTTTGCCAGATGGCATCTTGGTGTGTTGCTGGAAGATGCTGGAAGGGCTGCCGCTGATGCAGAATGAATGATGCAAACCGGTTTTTAAGAAAAATGGATTGAAAGCTGCTCCTGATCTTTCGCTGGCTTGCCAACATGAAATAACAGCGTCAGTGCTGCGTATGTGTGCTATAGTTCCAAAACAACATACATAAATAAAAACGCGTCTTGTATGAATTCAGACCTGCAGACACACACCGAGATCAACTGCTTCCATGCTGCAAACGGCCGGGTTGTCGGGGCAGGGAGGCGATCTGTTCTACGGACCGGAGCTTTAAACCAGGAATATAATTATATAGGTTTATCTCGCACAAGGTGGTGGGCAGCACTCACGGAGGCAGCAGGGGAGGTAATTAAAATGTTGCGTGTGATGTGTCATTCTTTCATGAGAGGTGTTAACTACGGAACGGACATTGCGATCTGATACATATCAAAAGGTGCAGCGCTTATGTTTACTTCCTAAAAAAAATGAGGCGTCCGCTTTCAACAAAAAACATCTTCCTCAGTACCTCAACCCCTTTTTTTGATGTCTCTGTTTTTCTTGCGGGATGAAAGAGAGCACAGAGCAACTGAAACACAGGAAAAAATGTGTGGTGTGGTCACTGGAGGCTACATTCTCCTGAGGGAGGGATCGTTTGTAAAAGGATCCTGTCAACATGTACGTTGAGCCGGAGGCTGTTGTTATTACGAGTCGTGTGACGGTCATTAGACAGAACGTACTGACTGAAGTACTGGATGTACACTTGTGTTAAGTTTACACAACTAGCAGCGTTCGTAGTTTTTTTTTTTGTGTGTGTCGACAGATTTTATGAAGATGCAGTCATGGAATTTTACAAATGTGTGTGAGAACCACCATCACAAGCGGGTTTTGTCTGAGCCAGGGTAGATTCAGTATCTGGCATTGCGGCTGGTGTGATCCCGTCGCAACACGGTCTTGAGTTTGATATTAATTTCATATTCATTCCCAATCAGCCAAATGTCTCAGGCATCTCATTAAACCCCTGTCGGAATACAATTTACCCCCCAGGAAGCTTTGCAATGTTTGCCTTTCACAATAAGGAGCTCAGTGTTTCCTGTCGTTCTCTTGTCCTGCATGCAGCTTGATTCATGCTGTCTGCACTTCACACTGGGAAGTACATGCACATACAGTCATAACTCAGCACAGATGGACCAGGCATAAAACACACTTTTTTTCCCCCTCTTGCCTCAAAATAGTACTTTATCCAAATTTCAACTTTTTTTTATAAAAGGTGCTGAAAATATGTTTTTGTGTAGATAAAAACTAACTTAAGAGCAAGTCATCAGAAAAACCTCAGCATGAGGAAATCTGCATCCGCCTCATAATCAATGTACAATCATGACCCAAATCTGAGGAGCCACTTGCTTGCATTATGTATGCAACCGTCCGTTTTAAACAGAAACTACAAAGGCAGTGGGAGGGTGCAGACGTCCACCAAAGCCCTCGATTCTATTCTATGCACCTCCTCCGCTGAGACCATCAGATATGTCTGAATGCGTTTGCAAAAAGTCAAAGAAATATACCTAAATATTCATTTAATATTCCCTGAGAACTAGTCTCCTTTTCTCCTGCTACAAGACAGACGGACAGACGGAGAGACAAACAAACCAACGCTGGCTTAAAAAAAAACAGCCTCCTTGGCGGAGGTCACGATCGACTTGAAGTCAGCAACCAATTCATCACCACTTCACGACTTCTCTTTATGTAGGGCAGATATTATAAGAGGAAAAAAAAAACATGTCACAAATGAAATGAACATTATGATATATGGTTTTTTTTTTACTCCCAACAGCCGATTCTTGATGGAAAAGATAAGAAAATGTACGGACACACACACAATAACACTCAATCCTTGAAAGGCAGAGGACGGCCTCGCGCACGTATCTCAACCATCTTATATATTTACTGCGCTGTTAGCGATCCGCAGCGAAACGTGGATGTTTAGCTTCAGAAACGCGGGGGAAGGAATAAATAAGATGCATTTCTACACATCAAAAATGTTTGTGTCAGAGCTGAGACGCATGCGAGAGAGGCACATAATGGGAAAAGTAAGTTCAAAGTCCTCCACAAAGTATTGCAGATCATATCTCACCACTCACTTTAGCCGGTCAGATAAGGATGTGCATCTTAAAAGTGGTTCCCTTCATTAATTTGCACTTTTCTTTCTTATGTGGTGTCATTGTAAAAACTTAAAGAAGGCTGCAACGCTAATTAACGAGGCTCATAAAGGTTGTCTAGGAAGAGATAGGCAAACGAGAGATCTATAACAGCACAGTGCTCTGTGGGATATTGGGGGCGTTCTCAGGCCTTCCTGTAGTAATGGCTTTTCTCTCCCTCGTCTGCAAGCATACTGTCATTATACACACTGCTGTTTCCCCACAGATTCATAAATGTCTGTACAGATCTATACAAACATTGGTGGTTTACATTAATTAATATGCATTGCACAAATATATAGTCCTTAAAAACACACTGGCTGAATCTATTCAAGCACGTCGGATGACTTCTCTCAATTCCAACTTCTGCAGGATAGTGGTCGAAAGTCATGCATACATATTGTATACTATATAAATAATCACATGCATGAGGGTGCACGGCCCTCTTTCATGTAACCACTTGAAGAACTCGTGAAATGCTGAGCAGCATTTCACTTTGAATGCATGACTAGCGTAAGCAATATGTATCCATTAGTGATTTAAACACAAACCGCCTCCCCTACTAGCTGTTTGATTATAATTAAATTACATTCTTCCCGGGGGAAAGCAGGAATCCTCCTGTCTATGCGGTTTGCCACAGTGGGAGTCGGTGACACACAATGGTGTGGAGAGAGAAGCCGACGGAATGACAAATTATAAACACATGCGATTTAAATAATGGCATTAAGGAGTCGTAGCATAACTGCGGGGAAAACAAACAGAAACGTTGCAAATGCGGAGCGGCTGCCTGTTGCGTCGTGATCACAGAATATGCACGGCTTTGCCTGCAATTCTAAAGTACCACGGTCGTCCTCCTGGTCATCTGTTAAGTTTGTTTTCAATTGAGGGAATCAATTTAGTAGTACCGCCTGCTTGAGTGTTCCTGTAGGACGATGCGATGCAATACACCCGTTGGTCCACTAGGGGATTACATGTCTGTGTCATGGTTTGACTCACCTGGGTGTTAAACATACTAAAGTACAAACGTGTTTGATGGTGCAGGTTGGGTGAAGGTTATTAGGGTGTCGAATATATACATCTAGGGTAGAGGGAAGGTCACTCATCGTCTGACGCAGCCAGCCAGCGTCAATCCCTGGCAGAGGCAACCAAAATACTCAATGCCAAAGATGGTGCGTTCCAAGTTGCGCCAATGGTATTCACGAGTGCCATCTCTCACACCAGTCCCCCCCTCCTCCTTTTGGAAGTGACACTCATGTATAAGTCCCTTTATACGTTGGTTTATCCTGTTGGAAACTAACGTCGGCAGCATTGCAGTGAACCCACAGGGATGGTGCAGCACCGCGAGAGAAGAAGATGTGTTGACAGATCTTCCCGGAGTGTGATGATTTAAGGGGCCATGTTTTTCTCTGAGATAGAGACAAGACCATTTTCTCCTAATTTGTCTGTCTGACACGTTTTTTTTTGTCAGAATGTTCAGGTGTGCAGCTTCTGAAAAATGGGTCCAATATTTACTACGATGACTTTCGGGGAAAATAATCCTAATCTCTGCTCATGTTCACTTCTCCCGTTGGAGTGAATGGACTCTGGACCTGCTGCTGGTCCTCTAAAGAGGCGTGGCAGTGGAAATCGGATACAGGAAATGACTCTCCGGCGGGTGTCTCGTTCCTGAAGCGTCTGTGACTTATACAGTTGAGACTGCAGAGAGCTCAGAGGGCAATAAAGTTGGAGCTAGTTGAAAGCACACTTAATCTTCTACACACACCAAAGGGTGTCTGTGAGTAAGTATCACAGGCCGAGGGTGTGTGACAAAATGGGAAGAAATGTGGCAACCTGGGCAAGAGAGCGGGGCCGGCCGATGAGAGGTAAACAGCGCCGACGTTCATCTGCGGTCGTGAGATTGACGTCGGCCAATCAATGGAGCTCAGGAGGGCGCGCAACCACCTCGACCGCAGTGTTCGCAGCACTTTCACAAGTTTGACAATCTGATTCACCTCAAAGACTTAGTAAGAGACGACTCGGGATTCCTCTTGTGGTTTGGAAAAAAAAGAGATGAAGTTTAATTATTCAGGAGGGCAGAAAGGAAAGGGAGGCTTTTGAATGTCAAATACCAATTCAGGCACAGGAGCGAGCCGACACACCAGAGCCGAGGTGGAACATAATCATATGAAAAGACTAGAAGACATCAAGAAGTTGTGGGAAACTAAATCAGCATGCCCCTTCCATCTGTGTTGTGTACGGTTTTATCAGAGTTGTCTTTATTCAAACAATCTATTCCTTCTCTTCAGCCATCAAAACAACACAAGCAGAAAGGCGTCAGGATAAAGTGGTACACTGGATTTGTGTATCCTCCTCACATATTAATGCTACAGAGAGGACGACAGCATAGGTTGCTATCAACAGAACAATATAATTAGTCATGATTTCGCCTCACGCTTCTTCTGCCTCGGCTTTAACGGGATTCCTGACTGAGAAGGAGAGGGCTCATCGCGGTTCATAGAAAGTCGTGGTTTTGATCTCGCGCTGGAGGGAATACTGGTATCCCATTCTCTCTGATATGCAAAGCTAACGTCTGGGTGTTGAAAAAGAAAAAAATCTTAACGCACACTGTTTTCAACTTGATGTATTTTCATCCCCAAATCAGCACAGAGTTGCTTACAGGCAAACCTCCTTTGTATGCTTTCAAAATGTACAATGATACACTGTCAGCAGTAAGTAAACATAATCTCTCTCTCTCTCTCTCTCTCTTCTCTCCGAAGCCCAGGCTGCTTTCGCATTGGACGCAGGGAAAAATAAGAGACATGTAAATCCCACAACTAAGAAACCTCTGCAACATCCAGGCGAGCTCCCAGAATATCAAGCACTGATAATGAAGTAATTTGTTTGAGAGTTGCCAGGTCTCCCACCAAGGCTAATATGCATTAGCCAGTCAGGGCCTCAGAAAAAGCAGCTTCCCTGGGACTCATTCAGAATATAATTAGCATTTAAGTACATCGCAACTGTTCATGAAATATGTGACCATATCTTGAAAAGTCTGACTCTATTTATTGATTTAATTCGTTAAGACTTCCCTGCGATGGCGGTTGATGAAGCGGCTCTGTTTGATCATCATTTCTTCGTCGGGAACATTAATTTACACGGACGTGCTTTATGTCACATCCTTGTATTCTGTCTGTATACCTGCCTGGTAAAATAATGAATCACCCCGAGAAACTGTTATATTTAAAAAAAAAAAAAAAAAAAAAAAAAAAATGGAGAGATTTTGACACATCTTTCGTGGGACTTTTTTTTATAGATGAAAGTCTTTTGTAATCGACCAAAGAAGCAGACGACTGACTGCTGTGACTAATTGCTTTCTTGTGCTCTGGATGACACGTGACTTCAAAATGAACACTTGTGCGTGTGCATGCGTTGGACAACTTTTGTGTGAATCTAGGTCTACAATGATTTATTAACCACACGGCTTACCGTTGACAGTGAGTGAAACTTCCTTCTCCCCTGCTCCCACTCTCGGGACCACGGCGCGGCACACGTATTTCCCGGCGTCCTCCTGACGCACGGACTTCAGCGTCAGGAGGTTCTCGTTGCTCAGAACCTGCAGGGAAAAGTAAAGACGAATCATCAAATGCAATGACAGTGAAGGAACTTTGTAATAGCAACAAGGACGTGATGTGGGGAGAGAAAGCAAGGCAGCACATGGACCGTTTAAAATTTTAAAGGGCACCTCTCCTCAATTATTAAAATCCAATTTAGGGTCTGATCTCAGTGGACAAATAGGGTGGGCTCTGGCCTTTCATATTGACAAAAGGAAATCAACAAATCTCTTGTGAGCAGGTCACCAAGGAGCTTGGACTGTAATGGCCTCTTAAACCCGGGCACGCCAAAAACCCATCGTTATGTCATCGGCATAAAAACACACACAGAGCGCTTGCATGTAGGCCTGGGAGGTGAAGAGGGAACGTCTCTAATACGGGTGGTGTTACAGACCTTTGAATACACTGTCAAACAATAGGATGGCAGCAATGATAGTCAGTACACTAACCACTCCGGAGCCCCTCTTCATCCAGACGATGGTCAGAGACGGATTTCCAGTCCAGGCACAGTTGAACACGGCGTCAGATCCGAGGTCCACCTGTAAGGACTGAGGCTCTGCAGCCATGCGAGGACCAACTGTTGACATAGGGGGGAAGGCCAGGAACAATCCATAATCACAGATTAACAGGTTGCTGGCATTACTGAAAGGATGGCAGTGTTGCTCGGGGAAGCACTCACAGTAGACGTCAACATTGCGGCTGATGTTGGTGCTGCCAAGAGGGTTGGTGACCTCGCAGGAAACCGGCTCGGTGAAGAACGAGTGGTCCACAATCACCTCATACGTGTCCCCAGACACCTCCTTGATTATACTTCCTCCTTTGGCCCACCTGGTGAGGGGATTAGAGGGTAAAGAAAGGAGGGATTGGAAGGAAATGGAAAAATTAAGGATGAGGGAAAAAGTCATAAGACAGTTCTTCACACCTCCTTATGTCAATAGCTTTTCTTTTGTGTGAATAAATCATCATTCTGGGGCAGGTTTTTTTTTTTCCTGCGCTGGCTTCAGCATATTTTCGTGGCAGCCCTCCATGCTGTGACAAGCTCCCTGGCGACTCGGAGCAGACAGCACGTTCCTCATTATGCCAGGCAGAGAGCAGCACAGAGTGCCAGCTAAGAAAAACAAATCTCGGGATGACAAATGGGGAGCGCCCCCACCTTTGAAGATGTTGGTTGACGTGTACTGTATTTCATACAACAGCTGACATTAATAAATTGACATGGGATCCCAAAAAAAAACATCTGTTTTTGTGAATGACAGCCTCTGTGAAGGGGGAACACCCGGCATGTTTGGGGCAGCGGTGTTTCGCTCCGTGTGGCCCGGACGGCTGCTGTGACGGATCAGTCAAATTTATACATGTAAGGCGAATGTATATTGGATGACTCTCTGGAAAGTCAAGACAGACAGTGCAGCAGAAGGTACAATGCATCATGCATCTCACACCCTCCACAATAGAGATGTTTGAGCATGCTGATGTGGCTAAAACAATGCAATGACAATGAGATCTGTCTCTATTTTATATTCCTGCCAGAAGTGAGAGAGCGGTTATGGGGGAACTCATTTGTTTTCCATGACTAAACGTGCCCCATGCTTGACTGAAATGCTATCATTTAAATGAGAGATTACCTCATTCAATCAGTAAGTGAAGTGGAGAAGAGTCCTAATTGGACTTCATGGGATTTTTATGCCCCCTTTTTTTTTATGTTGCAGCAGATCTCTTCAGTTGGGTTATTGTGTAAGAAGGAAACAGCTGAGAGCCCAGGAACCCTTGTTTGCAAAAAAATATTGAATTTAGGGCTGACAAGTCTTTGTTTTGTCTCCGCTTTTACTTAACGGATCAAATAACATTTGTAGATTGTTGTTTCCGCGCGTATCAGTGAGTATAGATAGCTCTGGGACCGAACAGAGTAGAAGTAGTTTATATCTACAAATGTAATTCTTTGAGGGGGAGAACATTGCCGGGATGCGAGCGCAGGGAATATTGTGTGTCTACTACACATTGAAAGATTAAAAACATGTGAGGTGTCAATGACTGTTATGTTAATGATGCTGATTGTGCGCCTCAAAGCATGAAACTGGTTCTACGTGTTTCCGTGACTATTATATTAACTACACTAAAGACGGTCTGATTAGCATAATGAAGACGTTGCTGATGATGATTAGGATGATAACAATGCTAATGCAGTGAAGATGATGATGATGATGATGATGATGATGATGATGATGATGATGATGATGATGATGATGATGATGATGATGATGATGATGATGATGATGATGTCACAAATTGCTTCTGGTATTGAGTGTCAAAGTTCATTCTTTCCACCGAGAAGTTGTCCAAACATTTGATCATAACCTAACTCATTCTGTTGGTGTTTGGTTGCCCAGCTGCTCCAGAATGCAGGTCTAGGCTGTCAGGTTTCGGAGGCCTTGACAGTTTTATAAGGCGCACATACACACTGCTGTCACGTCCTCCAGAGCATGAATGGTCTGTTCGATGTTGGCCGCATTCCAACACTGTCTAAACATACCTGGCCCCGGAGTTAACACAAACACCTGCACCTCCTTCGGGGGTTGGAAGGTCCAGTGCATACTCACTCAGACTCACTTTTCATGTGATATCCTATTCAAGGATTTGATCCAGACAAATGGTATTAATCCTGTATGCGTTCCCTTGTGCAATAAACGTGCATGCTTTTGCGTGTGCAGGGGTTTGTAAGCTAACACTGTTACACAGCTAAACAAGTCTCCCATCGATGGAGGCATCGGAAGAAAAATAAAGAATGTTCAGTTTAATTTCCAACTTTATCTGTATGCTTGCAGGAGCAGCGCACATTAATCCTAATTATTGCACTTGTACTGTGAATTAGTGAACATATTATAATTCAGGTGTTGCACATTTTTAAACACGACACTGAAGTAAAACTACCGCCCCATGCAAACTGTATGTACTAACAGCTGCCGGCAAATAAAGGCATGACAAATGTGCTCGGGGAAAAGTCCAAAGACACTGGCATGGAGCAATCTGTATCCATTTACAAGTTTTTGCAAAGAAGGATGCTATGGCGACAGTCGGGTCAATCAAAAGGAATTTTCGAGAAATAATCCAGCAGAAACAAAAACCACCACTGAGAGTGTTGTTGCAGGGGGAACCGCGGAGACGCCGTGCAAACGAGGGATGTTTGTTGTCACTCGGTGTATGGCTATATTTGCAGACGGGGGACCTGATTTGCTTTGTTTGTTGCTCCGTCTCGTCTCTGGTGGGTTCTCGTTTGGATCCGAGGAAACCCTCTGTGTGTTCATCAGAGGGTGGTTGAATGATTGTGATGTATCCCAGCTAGCTGTGCTCCCATTATACACAGTAATGAAGATGTTCCGACCCAATCGTCTTTCCCTCTCAGAGTGTATTGATTCCTGGCTGAGTGCTGACTGAAACACATGCCCATTGCTCTTACTTTATTCACAGTTTCAGCACCTCTTTCATCTTCTCTCCTATCCTTTCACACCAAGTATTTTTCAAATCCCCTGACTTTCTACTTTACCCTCCCACTGGGATATGATCCGGCAAGCGTCCAGGTATCTGTAGTAGAATATATTTTATTTCCATTTTCATGGCAAAGTAAGACTCATTGAAGCAATGTGTCAATCATAAGTGGTTGTAAGGAGCAGAAATGCTCCCCACCTCATGCTTTTGACAAGTACCACCACTATCTTGGGTCTGTGTCTCAAGTGTCCGTTGAATTGGAGGAAGGCAAAGTGGTGCGGTGCACGTTGGGAATGGATGGCTCTCTCGGGAATGGAAAAGAGGCCATCCGTCTAAGAACTACTCTGTCCTTGTGTTTTATCTGATCTGGGGTAGACAGAGTGTATTAGCACTGAATAATGGCCCCTCACTGCTTGACCAGCTTCCTGCTTCCCTCTGTGATATTGCTCTCTAGAGGGTGAATTTGTGGGGGCTCTCCCAAGACAAAGCCTCTCAAGCAAGCATTATGGGGCCCAAAAAATCCCCTGTCCACTCTGCCCTAAATGTCAATGGTGCATGGAAGTACTGAATGGCTTGTAAAAATTGTGGATAAATCTAAACGGGAGGACTATGATACCGGAGAACTGACAGAATATAACCTTGAAGTATCAGAAGTTATTAGACTGTCTGGATATTATTTCATATCACAGTGTAAAGTGTCAGTGAAATAAAACCAGATGAAAGGAAGGAAAGAAAAACATGTTTCATTGTATTCTGGTCAACCAAATGATGATCCGCCTCTGTCTGCAGGCCATGTTGGGGTTTACATGCCTGCTCAGTGTCCAGTGTTGTGAAGCCTTTGAAGCAGTTAAATCACAGCTATGATGATGTATCCCTTCTCTCTCCGCGTTAGGGCGTCCAACGACGGAAGAAAAGGGCTTTTTTTGTGAAATATCATGATGCCATTGTGAACGAGACGGATGGATGGTCAACCTGAAAACATACAACCTCTGGCTACAGCTGTTGCCCGGCGCAGAGAAATAAAAACTAATCTCAACTGCCACTGCATCTTAGCGGCTGATACCCCGGGGAGAAGTCTGATTCTAGCATTGATCCAGTCTCATAACAATAGAGGTGAAATTTCTTCGCGGTTTGCAATAGACGTCCCGTCTCTGCCGGGCACCGACACAATCAAACACAAACCTTGTTTCCACAATATCACTGCCCTCCCTTGCACAGTTCGTTTTTTTTTTTTTAAAAGGGCAGCATCCATCAAAAAAAGGCGACGTCTCTCTTTTGCTACCTGTGAGTGTGTTGAACATCCATTTCATTTCCCAGTACCACTACAAGATTTAGAGCCCACCGATTCCTCCCGCTATCGATTTCCTCCAATCTATTTTTCACCGATGCTTTTTAAACATCTAACAAAGAAAAACGTTTCTCCACGAGTCATTCAGAGCAACACTTGTAGAGGGTCAAATACGATATTATTACAATGATAAATGTCCACTTTGTTGCTTCGTTACAGTAACTGATATACTAGGGAACTTGAAGGGTGCTCGCAGTGATACCACTCGTCTGAGGCCAGCATGAGGTGCATGTCTGGATGTATTCACAAAGCTTCTGAAGAAAAAACATCTTCCATCAAGGTCCATATTTCTTGAGACCTTCATGAAAATGTCACAAAGAAAACACATTTCATATTATTTGGGAACTATTTCCAAAAGTATTAGAAAATGTTTTTCATAAAAGGTCATTGTGATATTTCATGAGAAATAAATGAACACGTCTGCACCTCTCCCATGATATTAAAGGAAAATATTCACAAATATAATGGTGACATAAACAAACATCTTATATATAAGTGTTAATTCTCAATATTAGGGATCACATGATACTTCAATCTATTAACTTTGCACAGCATGAACGATAAAGTAAAAGTAAAGAGGTAAGTGGGAGAAACTGGAGGGAATAAAAGTTGTGAAGGTAGAAGAGCTTGATCGCGGCCCAGCCCTCAGGTACTCCTGCAGCTTTTTCATGCAACAGTGACTAACTATCGCCGGGTAAAGAGCTCCGGAGAGAACCGCGGCTCCTTCGCGCTACACTGACTCACAATCGCGTCTTCAGATACAAATTGGTATTAGGAGACATGGCGGCGTGCTCAGGGCTTTCTCCTGAGTTTCCATGCAAATGATGCCTTTAAACAATGAATCATTTGTATTTTTATGTATGTTTATCTGCGCTGCACAGATACACACAAACAGCACAACGGTGTGAAGGAGTTTTCGACTATTGAAAATCAATGGAGCCATTGACTTTAAGTTCAGTCCTGTTTCTTATAACTTGTAACGACAGCATTCACATAATTTCTCCAAAACGAGGGCTGGAGGTGTGCATGATCAGGGCCGATGCACTTCACAATTGTTGGCTCATTCATAGCTTTGTGGCTCGTATGTGTGTATGTGTTGGGTATTTCACACCGCTAATTGGTGTATTTTTAAAAAAAAAGCTTCAAATTAAAAGTATTCATTGGAAATCCAACTACCACTGCAAAACACAGTCGTCGAGGCAGCGGCCCGCCCTCGGGGGGAAACCTGTCTTCACACAGTCCTCTGGAGCACAACCCAATTTCAAAATAAGCTGTTACCTTGACAGCTTCATCAGATGTCATGCACATTGTGTTTCCAGCTTTCCTCCAGCACACTGATGGGCATTTAATGTTCAAGGGAGATTATATGACTACAAAGCCAACCGCTATGCTACAAATCATTGTATTGCTTTGCTGCAACCCAGTGAAACATGACAAGGCTTCCCAAATGATTCATTATAGTCTTTCAGCACAACAGTTCCACTTTTCATAATATTCTGCATTTCATGATGCGGGCAGGCGCAATGCTCCACAAGACAATGATTAATTATATCAATAATTAAATGCTATATTTGACTTATAAGGCAATATCCTATTCATGGGTTACTTTACAGTACAGCTTACTTTTGTATGTTTTATATTATTATTCATCATTTGCTGATTCATTACTTCTGAACACGTGCTAGGAACAGATAGACTTGTGTTTAAAGATCTCACCTGTATAGTGTGACGGGAGGGTTGGCCTTTGCAGAGCAGTGGAACTTCACTAGGCTTCCCTCCAGAACAGGCTGAGGCTCCACCGAGAGATTGACGAGAGGGAGATCTATAAAAAGAAAATATATATATATATATACGGAGACACAAAGACAACCCATTACAAATCTGGCAGCATTTTGAAAACATCCTGTAGCACCGAGTTGTTGACCTTTTCTTTGCCTGAATAGGCCTTGTGACGAGGAGAAAAAAAAATTGTCGAGGAGACAAAATACACTCTCACAAAACATGCACACTCAAAGGAAAACAAATTACAAGCAGTATACGTTCTCGGTTTTACTGAGTCGACCTCCATTTGACAAATGTTTTCTTTTGTGACCCAAAACTAATTTGGCAGCCTCTTATGCAGCTCCGCTCCATCGACGCATCACAGTACTGTTGGTGAAAGTCTCCATGTAAAACCAGCAGGTGAACGTCTTTTTTGTTCCGATTGTCGTACAGTCGAAGAGAGTTGTGACGACTTATCGCAGCGTACGGCAGCGTTTCCCCCCCCTGAATAACAACATTAAATAATCCTGAACAATTTAAGGCCTTATTTTAATCTCCCTGCCACCCACCCGGGGGCACAGGCCCAAAAACACTGCATTATATTTCACAGGTGCGGGGAGACAACGTGCTATTTTTATCCCTCCAGATACTCAGTATATTAGCCTCGTTATAAGGAGAGAATCAAAGGGAAACTTGACTGGATAATGAGTTTCCGTCAACGGCAATTTGCAAACACTGAATAGCAAAATCCACCGCAATTAAAACAATGAGAATCAGCGAGGCAGTTCTTAGAATAACAAGCATTCAGATTATGCAAATCTAATAAACAACTTAATTTATCCTAATTGACAAAGGTGGGGTTCTTTTTGAAGGTACATGCTAATTTCCATATCAATGCTGTCCCATGTGAAACAAACAGGTATTTACCCCGCAGACTCAGAGGATGAATTTCAAGTAGGTGAAGCTATTTGTCAGGCTTTCTAAATAGATGCGGGATTTATTAGAGTACCCCTCCATAAGCTTACACGCCTGTCTCTCTTTTTTCTTCTTTACCTTCACTCGTTTCATTAGTAAACTCAATGATACGCTTGTGGCAATATGGTAAGTTTAATGGTGATTCTCATTGCATTCGTTAAACTCCTCTCTTTATATATTTATCATGACTACGACCTTAATATAGAGCATTAGATGGATTCCTATCGTGGTTATTCACATGGAGATTAAGAGTGAAAGGCCATACTGGTGGGCACACGAAGCATGAATCTGTACTTCCAATATAAAGTCGTTGCATTATAATATGTATGAGTTTATTATGTCTTATTCAATAACATGTTGGACACAGTTCCTGCACTCGTCTGTAAGGCGTGAGGACTGTGAAGTGAATATTTGCATCTGTATTCAATCATGCTACCACCTATTGAAACGGCTGCAATGTTCATTAAAAAACCTTTGAAATTGCATAATGCAACATTTCCATTACAATTGTCCGGTGAAGGTAATCATGCAGTACGTGCTTTACTCAACGTCAACCTGTGCAGCGTTATTTCGTGATACCAGTGTCACTATGGTGAGGCATCAAAGTACAGTAGGTACGTCATTTGGGGTGAGAGCATTTGGAGTTGATGCATGTGCAGCCATCTGTTTCGAAGGTTTACTACCCCTTTTTTCTCTGTGTTCAATGGTACTAATGTCGTTACCAGGGACCGTATTTGGATGTGGTTGTACTGCAGTGGAGGATCCACAAAGACTTAACAGAGCAGACAACACTGCTGTCATGCAGCCAAACAGCACTGTGTATAGTTATGGAGAGTCAATCTATGAGTTTTTGTGTGGAGGGGGAGGAGGGGGAGGGGGGTGTATGATGTGTAGGAAAACTGATTTTTACCCTGTGGCTGTGCAGATGCTCTGGGCTGCCTCAGCTGCCACAAAGCCCAAGAGAGGGGGGGTGGTCCAGGTGCTGCAGTTCCCTCCTCACACACGCACCATATTCCCCATCAGCAGACTTATCCCCCCCCCCAGGAAAGTTGCCCCAGTCCCTTTCCAACCAATCTACCACTCTCCAATCCACCCCGCCTGTGCACAAAGAACCAGCCAATCTCTCAATGCAGGTAGTGCGCAGCCGACTGGATCTCTGTTTGCTCTGTGGAGTTCGTGCCACTGAGTATGTGGTCAAGAACAAGTGGGAGTGTGTCATGTTAAAACAGGGAGACCTATCAATGCTTCCAGCAGCCTTGTTAGTTGCCAATTAAGTATTATTATCATCATAAGTGGTTAATTGGCTGGGCGAATATGTGGGCAGAGGGAACCTCAAAAGGTGAAACGGCAGCTGTGTGGTGAAGGTGGTAATAAGAAACTGGAGAGGAAGAGGAGAGAGGCTGACGTTAAGAGGAGGGGTAGAGATCTGGAGTTGGGTCTCTATGCTAATAGATACATAATTAAGACAAGACTCTAACACACAAAGTGTCAATATACTGTACTTTTCAATCTTTTCGTCTGGTCTAGCTGCCAAGAGACTTCTAAGAACACAAATGCACATAACTGTCAATCCAACTACTAATTACTCTGCCTTTCAAATGATTAGAGCGTAGTGACTGACACCGCCGCGAAAAAAACCTCAGTCGCTCTCAGCGAGAGGTCGTGTCATGACGACTTTACATCTATTTCTAAGTCAGAGGAGCGATTAGCGAGATGCTTCCTCTCCCCGATGAACCAGAAGCAAAGGCAGCCGTGAGAGCAAATGCTGTCAAAAGGCTGCCAGCGGTACCTCGGGTGCGAGTCGGGCACTTCTGCGTCTCTAACCTTTGACCCTTCGGATATGACAGACATCTACTTAATAAAGAAGTCCCTTTGTCCCTTTAATGTATAAATGCATGAGTCGCGGAGCGGGTGCACTGGAGGCATCTCGCGGCAGCACATCAATATGCACGACTGTTGATTCCTGAGATTCATCAGGAGATTAGTAGCGGGGGGGGGAGAGCGAGGGGGAGGGATGGAGGGATTGATTGAGGGAAATGGGAATAGTTGGACTGTTTGGAGCTGAATTAAAAACAACATTATGAATGGGGGGGGGGGGGTGTTATAGTTGCCTGACGGCTTTTGATAGGTTAGTTCAAAGTGGAGACCAGATGGTGCTTTTGGAACAATTTTCCAATTTCACTCTCTTTCCTAGAGATAGTGCCAACATAAATTGTTTTCCCCCTTTCTTAAATCCCTATTTCCCTATTTCCACTCCCCCTGGGTCACTGTAGACAGCTGTTCTCAAGTAGGACCAGACGCAAAACTCCAGGAGTGGCGGCTGCCTCTGAAGGATAGCAAAGTTGTGTGAGGGCCATCTGCCTGTGGCTTCTAGCCTTAACAATATGGGCCGGCTGTCACACACCTGGCTGAGCGGACTGCAGCGGGGATAACAAACAAAGTGACAACCGGAGGGCACGCGTATTGATTATGAGACATTCGGCCGTGGAACAGCGAAGAATTCACTCTTTGATGAAGGCAGGATTTCTGTTAGACAAGCCTAAAAGGAGCGTTGCATTCCTCGTAGCATCAACATTTCTGAGCTTCGGGCCACCGGCTTGTGATATTTATAAATCATGTAATCATGTCTTCACAGAGCATTAACATACAAGACGACATGAACAAATTCCGTCTCACAGCGTCGCTCGACCCAATCTAATGTACATTCAATTCTTTTATACGCTTTCCCCTCTCACTTTCAAATTCCCTCTCAGATGAATTTGCCATTATCTGCTTGATTAAGCAGTGAGAGCATGTAGCCGAGCCTGCTACCAAAAAAAAAACAAATCCTCCCCAACTGCACATCTGCATGTTCTTTATTAATTAGTCCCAACAAATGGCATTCATTTCCCCCCACATGGCTCAGCTTGTTAGCAATGCAAACACAACCTCGTCCCCAGTGCCTCCGTCTCCCATTACATGTTTCAAAGCGTATTTCTTTTTTGGGTCAACGCTCCGCAGATATGCAGTTGAATACGGACATTTTTTTGGGGGGGAGCATCCATTAACTTACAGCGCGGTACAGTGGGCAAGACGTGAGACTGTAGCATCGGAATCATATTTCATTGCTGTGTTTTTGCTGCAGGGGGAAGTTTACACTGATTAAAAGCCCGAAGGGCGTAATGCAAGTGAAGTCATGCTGGAGAATCAGCATCAGGGGGTAGCCATCCCTCTGCTATCAAATAATTACAGCGGCTAATGGACTGGTATGGACAACTGAAGTCAGCAGTCTATCCAGGTCTCTGAATCATCCATGTTGCCTTTAAATCCCTCTCGTTTTGGCAACATCACCAGCGCATACTGAATTTAGATGCTAATGGGTCTAGCCCTAAGACAGATAACTCCGTAGGAACATGTATAGGAATGAAAATGCTGAGTGCGAAGCCTTTAAGATAAAAAAGAAAATAATGTTGTAAAATGCATTGGATTTTTTGGGGGGCTGGTTTATGCTGTTGAGCAATGTTTAAATTACTCTCATTTGGATTGCTTTAAGGATGAAGCTGAGATAAAAGAAAGGGTATCGGAGCTTATAGGTGAGTGGAATACAGAGCGTGGTCGGAGAAGATGTTGTTGCCATTCATAGTAGCTCACTAATCAGCTGGTCTGGTGTTTCTAGTTTAAATATGATGCTATAAAAAAGACAATAACATGGTTTTGTAAATCTTTCATGATACAAGCACGTGCACGTTGTTAATTATTGGAATAAATCAGTATACAAATGCTCACTAATATACAGTCAGCATGTGTAATTCATGTTTCTGGGCTGCTGAGCTGACAGGTACAGCAGGCGATCATGTTCATCCCACCTTCAGAGCTCAAATGTTTGCTAATGCACTTTCTACTTTTGAGTTCAGAGACCAGATGTCCTGACCAGAGATCAAAGAGACTTTCAGGTCAGCAAATTATAATGCAAATCAGTCAGGTCTTGGACTGACAGAAGTGGCTGTAGGGGTGCAGTAGAACTTCAGGAACTTTTTACTGTATCCAGACCAACATAAGGAACCCAGTAAGACTGATAGTAACCATTTACCAGTGACCATTAACACCCCTGCATATCTTATACTACGGATAGATTATCTTGGTGAGTTGTGTGTATATGTGCCCAGTCGTCCGTCTCCCCTGTGTTGTCATGTGCAGATGTCCGGCTGGTTAGTTACTACCCTCAACTGACTGGACCCAAATTCAGATTCTGGATCCTCTTGCAAACTCTGCATATCCAGACTGAATATTTCATAACAGCCAGACAATGCACTCTCCATTTTAAAAGCGCCTCTAAATTTGTCTGTGAGACACACAGGCAGCAATCAGTTTCCCATAATTCATTGTGCATCAGCCAAGTGGTTACGCGTTCCTCGGAAATGCATCAGTCGGAAACGCCACTGTTAGATGCGAGGAAAGAATTCCTGGCACAAACTCCTGCGTCTGGTCTCATCATCAGTCTAGACATGCCAGCACAGTCTGGAGTTAAGTGTAAAATGTGAGTTGTATTAATGCATTTTGTGTCCTGTAACCTTCTCAGTTTACCACAGGTGTTGGCCCGACGCCAATTTCCTAGAGCTAAACATGTCAACGTGTGATTTATCTCGACTTTCACTCTTGTGAAGGAGTTGGAGGTTTCAGAATGGGTACACAGCTTTTATCTGCTTTCTCTCATGTGTGACTCTCATATTTATGCACAGTCGTCCGTCCCCTGGCAAACCCCTGGAGACTGATACGGTGTCCGGTCCTTCAAGTCAGGAGTTATCTGTCACATCGTCCAGGAATGGTATCATTCCAGAAAAACAGCAAAAGAAAAAGACATCTTCACAACAGTTTTGTTGAAAAAACAGCTCGCCGGGATTCAGACGCTGCTGCCGAGCCAAAACCTCTGTAATTCAATTAGACAGCGTTGAAATTCAGCTAATTGAAACCAGTGAAGAATAAATTATAGTTCAATTACAGCGTGTTTTTATTTCAGGAACAGCTGAATTTAGAAATGGATCTTACCAAAACCTGCAGACGCTCTGCTTAACTGTGCTGAATAATTTACATATTAAGTCAGAGGAAAGGTTGGTTTGTGATAAAGGAGGGAGGGGGGGGGTGGGGGTACAACTGGCGTAGCATTGTGACATTCTGATGCTCTACAATTGGTCTCTGCTGTCACTCAGTTCGATGTCACACTGTGAAAAAATGTTTGTCAGGAGCCTTAATTGTATAAAGAGCAGATTTTTAATTAGAAAATCTGCTACATTCAGAAGCGGGGTGATGCTCTGATGTGAGCGTTTATCACAGACACATCATTATACATGTGGGCAGACTTCTCTCCCTCACTGAATGGCAAAAAAAAAATGACGCGAAACAAACTCCGCAGGTTGAAAACACAAACAGCGGTTAATCATTTCTCCCTCCCGTGCCTGAGCTGGCCTGAGCGTGCCGCGGCCCGCTCCGAACACGCCTGCCACTTGTGGTATACAGAATGAAAAGGAATGGAGCCGTCAGTCATAATGGCTCTCTAAATATCATTTTCTGCTTTATTAGTCATACTTAATGGTGTTGAATGGGCTGTGAGTGATGCAAACCCCCTTTGTTCAGAGCTCTGCACTAACAGTTTTCTGATGGAAAAAAGATGACCTGACGTTGAGTTCCAACGCTGAGCGTACTTTGCTTTTTTTTTTTTTTATAGAGCGGACTTGTGCATGTTCAACAGATTGATAGAAAGAACAAAGGGAATAAAAGAGCAGAAGTGCCAAAACAGACAGGCACCAGGACCAAATCGACAATCCTGTTCATATTAGACGGAACGCTCCTTCGATAATTGTTCGTGGTGCACAAAAAAGACATGCGTCACTAATCCATCCACCCAACTAAATTGGTTCTGCAAAGCCAAGTTTAAACCATAAATATCAGGGATTCACATACCGATGGAGCTAATGCCGAAATAGGCACTCATGGTCGATATTGAAGTCTGGACTTTATGCAAATTAGAAATGCATGATTGCAAACAGGAATCAATCCCTGTTTCCTGCTCTCAAAGTCTGGTGTTTGTTCCGACCAACAACCCAACCTCACTCCTGACGCAGAGTCTCCTGCAATATGTCGGAGTCAAAAGCCTGAGTGCAACTTCTATTGACTCAGATGAGCTTGAGTTATATTGAAAGCCAGCTGAGTCTCACGCAGATGCACAAGTTGCCTTGTGCATTGGTTTTAAGATGCAAAGGGAGTGACATGAGGATGTGTTGGACAGATTCCTTCCTTTAAATATAAATAAACCTCAAACACAGAGTATTTTCTTTACTGATCAAAGCACATAGAAAATACTGATTAAAAAGATAACTAAAGAGTCTGGAAGGGAAGAAAAACGGAAGTCCACAAGAAGGAGTAAACAGGCTGAGAGGGAGAAGTGGTATGCTTACGCTGGATGTCAATTGTGACACTTGTCTCCTTGCCGTTGGGGACTGCCTTGTTTGAAGCCTTACAGATGATCTGCTGCCCCGTCTCGATGTTGGAGGGTGACAGGTAAAGAGTGCTCACAGTGCTTTCTCTCCTCCCATCCCGGAGCAAGGTCTGCAAACAGTCAAGTAGGACAGAGTAAGTTTGACAAGAAAATAAAGTGTATGACTCGATCGATCGTGTCCGGTGCGTTATTCTGATTGCAATGCTAATGCCTTAGATTGAGATTTCCATAATCAATAAACAGTTTCGATGATGCACAAACACGGACGAGAAGTCGAACGGTCGGCCTTTACAACCATCTCTTCCTCCTAAGAATTCACATACATCCTTTCCCTTGGTGAACCAATGGCAAACCCTGAGAACGTTCTAGTTATACTCCAAGGCTGACTGATATGAGAAAAAAAAAATAATAAATAAATATTTTTTTGAGCCTCTTTTGTGTGTCTAGAGAGCTGCGCTCTAGTGCATGGCTTGTCATACTCCACAAAGAAAATCAATCTTCTTTTCAGCACTCATCCTCTGAGCCCTCCATTGTGAAAGCCATCTGGAATCGGTTGGTGGAGCTCAGTAGCTCTCACTTTCCCTGAAACGCTCAGGGGAGGGCTCCGGGAGTCTGTTAACCAGTGCGGGACAGAACAAAGTCACTGACTAGAACATATTGCGTGGGCAACAGCGTACAGTGTGGTCAACCCCAAAGTCAAAATGCATTTCCCTCTTTATGGGAGACTCACTATTGTCCTTTGTTTCAGAAGAAAAAAAATACCCAACACATCAAACACAGCCTCAGCATGGAAACGGAAGGATACCAAATGATCTCAGAAATACATAGATTGCCCCCTAGATATTTCCTTCCCTTGCATGGACTCTTATAGAACACCCGGACAAGAATAAACACTCCTGTTCTCTGTAGGCTTTTCTTTACTTCTCTCCACATGTTATTGTATTTTAACAACAAGATATACCCACACACATCATATTATGTTACACTAGAATTTACATAGATTACGTCTCTGAAGTATTTCAATCAATCGTATAATTAAAGCGTAATTTAACTGTACAGAAAAGCCTCCGAGGCAGAGCTTTAAGTGGCATACTGCTCGAGGGCATCTTGAAATTGGATGGTCGATATATTGCATATGTATTAATGATCATTTTACAGTACAAGGACGGTCCATTGTCATGAAAAAATAAATAAATGCAGGAAAGTCTTCAATAGGACTGCTTGATCTGCCTAAGAAGGTTTTAATCATTTGCATATAACCCTGATAATATTAGTATAATTCATGTATTGGCAGATGTAATGAATGTAGGCGTGCATTTAATATCCCCATGCAGCTAATTTGTTATTTTTCTTTATTTTTAGTCACGAAAATTCTTCATATCAATTGTATTTACCCTTCGACGAATATTATAACCTTGATTAAGAGGCACTGTTTCAAAGAATCAAATGTTTGCTCGTTCATGTATGTTGACAGTCAACAATTCCCGCCAGGTATCTATAATTTTCCACACGCCTGTGAATGCCACCCACAAGCCTGTGAAGTCCATTTGCATGTAAGAACCATGTGATGGATTTCACACCTTTGCATGAGTCACTTCTAAAGCAGAACACATTAGCTGTCAGAGCTGGATGTGTCCATACAATACACTTTCAGACGCAATCAGGATTGTTTCCGTCATCTCACCGGACCTGTCTGAAGTCATTCGTCTTGGAAACGGGGTGAGCCGGCTGCCGCATTGAATCCAACACCATGACATATTAGAAGTTTTCATATTGCATCCCGGAGGCTATCGGAGTCTACGTCTAACCGTGCAAGGAGATGGAAGGCAAAGGTAATAAGATTGAGGAAGAAAACAACATTGTATATTTATAGGCTCATTAGGCGATTAAGACAAAGACAAAGAAACTCATATGATTTAATAATATTGATTTAAGTGTTAGGAGACATTAAAACCTATATAAAAAAACCTCATCATTATCTAACTAATGTTGTGTTTCTTCTCATAAATACATTCCTGTGGCGACACAAAACAGCTCACATAACGCCAGCCGACGCAGCTGACTGAAAGCTGCAGCGCTGCCGTGCCAAGTTTTAACTTAGCGAGAAGGTGACCTGTCAGTGGAAGATCAGTTGGTGGCTTGAAAAAGCCTAGCCAATGGGATTATCTACTAATTAAAAAAAAAAAAGAAAACAGCTGAACCAAATGGATTATCTGCTCAATAAAACTTGATGTGCTGCCAGCCGAGCTAATTCATTGTTAGCCCCTAAACCAGCACTGTATTTACTTTGAACCCATTCCACCTGCATCCATCCGACAGCTAATGGTGCTGCTGATCAAAGTAGAGACTCCAGTTAATCCATAACAGTTTAACAAGTTTTTAAAAACACAGAACGGTTTAGTTTCCCCCTGTTTTTGCCAGGAGGCAAAACAGAGTTCTTGCAAGATTGTTGAGGATATTATGGGATCACAATTGTGCTTAATAGCAATAAACTTAATATTAACAAGTTAATTAGTTAAGTTTGATTAGATTTCAGCAGGAAAAAAAAAACATTGTGGCTGGAGTTTAACTGTCTTGTGCCTTCAGGGCTTTCAGTGGCCCGGTTATAATGATAAACAGATGTTTACAGTTAGGAGACGATTTGATTTTTGAAAGACTGTCTTGACTCACAGTTCCAAATATGAAACATGAATAGCTTTCGCCCGTGGCAAAGTCTGGTCTTTGTTGTTTGAAACATATAGGCTAACAGCTAATCCACACATATTACAAGCATATATATATATATATATATATATATATATATATATATATATATATATATATATATATATATATATATATATATATATATATATATATATATATATTGCATGGCAGCTGTTGCAGCTGTGGTATGCAATAACCTACAAGAATCAAACCCCAGAAAAACCTCAACATAGACATTTTTT
>CAAKHC010004058.1:0-18443 GCA_901007825.1 Macroramphosus scolopax | reverse complement strand
TAAGATTGTAAACAGAAACCTTTTTTTTTTTATCTGAATACAGATGAGG
The DNA here is from genome assembly GCA_901007825.1 of Macroramphosus scolopax. NCBI lineage: Eukaryota > Metazoa > Chordata > Actinopteri > Syngnathiformes > Centriscidae > Macroramphosus > Macroramphosus scolopax. The sequence goes on along the minus strand of CAAKHC010004058.1, from coordinate 18,394 downwards.
CTTGTCTCCACTAAACAGTGACCATTATTAGACGGCTCTGAGTGCCCGTATCTGTGTGTGTGTGTGTGTGTGTGTGTGTGTGTGTGTGTGTGTGTGTGTGTGTGTGTGTGTGTGTCAGACACCAGCATTATTATAAAAGGAAAATTGTTATTAAATGAAAGAAGGTAAGTTTGTATTTCGGTGCACGGATGCACTAAACATCCTTTAGTGTTATAGAAGCAAACAGTTTTTTAATTTCTTGCAGGTTGTTCCTTGTTTATTCTTCGTGTGTTCTCCATCTCTGTTGATCTCCAACACCACGTTCTTCTCTTCATTGGATGTTGTGGACTGCAGACATTCAGCTGTTGGATGTTTCTGTACAATTCAAGATGTCAATGTGAGAGCAGGTATTTGCAGAGTAAGTTCTGTGTACTTACAGATGAAGGGGGGGCGGGGGGGTCGTCAGAGCTACTCAACGTGAAAGAGATGACGTCTGCTCCTTCAACGGGCAGCTGGCTTTGTGCTGTGGAGCCCGAATGGAGGTTGAACAGGTGCACAGCTCCTCTCTGGACAGGCCAAGTGACGCGGCCGCTGGCTGACTGCGACCTACTACTTCCTGTTGGTGGTGGTGGTGAGGGGGTGGGGGGGGGTGACCTCTGGACACTCGGTGATGAGTCTCACTATAGGAAGTGATTAGCCTGCTGTGTCCAACACACAGATTGATTAACCATCCCTCCTTTGAACAGCTCACCTGCAGGAATCCTCCGGCTCTGCACTCGACGGATCCGGATCGCTGAACTGAGCTTCTTTATATCAACACAGTGGTGACGTTTGATCATAGACAAGGCAATCCAAATTAGTTTGAACTATTATTTCTCTTGATAAACCTGACCAGAAAACAAACGAATAAAAAGCAGCCATCACAATCTTTCCTGCTGAGTATTGATACCTCACATGTTCAGGAAGCAGCAGCCGTCTGGCCTCCCGTCACTGTGCTTCAGTCTTGAGAACAGATCAGGTCCACCTCTCTCTTCTCAGGGGTCAGAGGTTAAATCAATTCAACCTGCTCTCTCTATCTGCTCCTGCTGTGACAAAGCCATCAGATCACTTCCTGTCGAGGGGACAGATGCCCGGGACTCTCTGCCTCTCTCTCCCGTGGGGACGTCACCTTGCTGGGGTCTGCTCATGTCATTAGCAGCCTCTGACACTGGGACGTTGTTCCCTCCTCCTCCTCCTCCTCCTCCTCCTCAGGGATGTAAATCATGGCGACGCTGAAGTCCTCTTCAAAGACACAGTGACAAAAGGAGCAGCGATTAAACCGGTGACATCACTGACATCTAACGTGACCAAGTGACCTGCACAGGAAGAAACAATGAAGAATTCCCTCATGAAGATGTCACATATTAAATATTCCATGTTTGTCTTCGCGTCCAAAGTTAAATACATGATGGTCACGATGAATCTGGATGTATTCTCACTCTGTGAAACAGAACACATTAGAATAAAAATCTTCATAGTAGTTGTTTAATTAAAGGGGTAATTTGTAAGGATGCTAACCAGCTAGCTCCTGACCATCATGTCCCATAATGCCGCTCTGCAGCCCAGTTCGCCGTGGCTGCACCAGCGGGCTGCGCCTTCACTCCTGGAGTTAATCAACTGCATCACAAGGCGGCTCAATTGAAAGAAAACCAGGTTGTAGCTTGTTATCTGCTCTGCTGCGGTTGGAAAGAGGTGTTGGTTGTGTTCCACCAATACGTACGAAGGTTCAAATCTGTGATTACATTTCAGACTTTACTGCCGTTCATTATCTTCTTTTTCTCTCTGCAGCCTCATGATTCTGTCCCTTTGGACTGATGTTGCAGGTGCAGCTCGGACTGACCCTGACGTTTCCCGGAGGACAGTGAACGCACCCTGCATGCTGTCATCCAGTCAGGTCATCATAGCAGCCGCGGTTTATTTCATCAGGTTGTCTTCTTTATATATAATAAAAATAAAACAACACATTTTGGTTGTTGTTATGTTTTCTACAATTTGATATACCAACTAAAACATGCCAGATGTGTTTGATGTGTTTTATGTTCACACATTTGTCCAAACCTCCCGGAAGCTTTTACAATACGAAGCTGACGGCGGAGCATTAGAGGAGTTCACAGATCGTCCCTTCAGCCCCTCTTCACCCTCGCGTCCCACTCTGGTGTTTCACATGTGTCATGTGTCACACCTCACCAACACACACTCACACTCACCAACACACACACACACACACACACACACACACCAACGAGCTCTTAAATGGCGGCAGGTTGGGGGGGTTAGGGTGCAGCTGTTGTTGCAGGATTATCAGGGAGAGCCGGCCCCTCGCAGCCCCCACAGCCCCATTAATAACCCTAATACTAACACACACACACACACACACACACACTGTAAGAATATCAGCAACAGTGCTTGAACTAACTTATTGTTCTGTTGTTTTCAGTCTCGTCTTCACTTGTGTCTGTTCACTGAGGTCGACCTCGTCTTCAGCGTTTAACAACCAGGTCACTGTGAGGATGAGGTTCCTATTTCAGGCTGAAATACGTAGTTGGTGGATTCAGAAGAATAATGAAATAAACACAAGACACACTTTAAACCAAGCAGATGGTGGACGTGTATCGTTCAGTCTGGTGGAGTCCAGGCTTTGTCTGAGCGGAGACACACGGTCTGAGGCTCTGATAAACCCTGAATTAGATCCTTGTAAATACACCCACAACTGCAGTAATGTTTCTGACATCCTAGCTTGTTGTCACAGGTTTCTCCGGCTCCTGGCAGCTCACAGGACCGAATATTCTCATGGCTGCCTCGGCCAGTCTTACATGGGCTCCTGTAAACTGCTAGTCCCCAGATTTTGTGGTCTCACAGCTCAGTATCATGTCCCCGCCTGCCCGTGCCAACACACTGTGGCATGTAATCTGCCATGTGCTGAGACCAGCCAGCGAGTCTGGAGAATAGAAGATTTACTGGCTTTACTTCCTCTGAATATCCTACTTTACACATCTGGTTTAGCACTTGGTTGATATCGGACACTCTCTGACATTAAAGAAGCACCTGTAAGGTTCTGATATGGTCTGAGCTGTCCCAAATCTTGCTTTCTAACATCCGAGTCTGGACTTTGAGCAGTAATTTCAGATGTGTGTCTGTGAAGTTCGTTAGAGGAAGGAAGTGTCTACAGCCCGACGAAACCTTCGACATTATAAGAAGCTCGCTTTGTTTTCATGATGACAAGTCACTCAACTGGCATCATGCATGGAAATCCTTCAAATATCTACGAGTTGAAGTCATTTATTTGTCTTGAATTTATTTCCGTGGTCTGTAACCATGGTTACAACTTAATATAACCCGGTGCTGCTGGCCTCCGGACATTTAGCTACTTTACTGCATGTAAATTAATGAAAGTTCTATGAACATTTGACTATTAGTACAAAAAGATGATTGCATGTTATGGCAGGCATACAAGGTGAAATGTTAGAATAAGAAAAATAATTGTGGTTTTCAAAATCTGGATGACCATCTCCCAGTTTTCTTGGTTGTCGTCCGTTGTCATGCAGTTCGCATGTGCGGCCACTAGAGGGCAGCATTGAGAGTTACTGTAAACAGATCTAATACAGATCATTTTTCAGGAAATATTTATTGGAAATGAAAATGTGCATTTGTATGGTACAAATCCTTTTAACTGGACTACCCAGGTGTGTCTGTTTGATACAGACACATTCTGAACTCGGTCCACAGAGAGAGACATGCATCTACCACTCTGCTCCAGGATCGTCTACAACTGTCTAACACCGTTCTTACGTCTGGAATTAAACCATATCAGCAAAGTCATTAAAAACAAGCTCCAATTCCTGTTGGATGTTCTGTAGTTTGGCCAAATGCTTCTCTTGTTGTTCTTGTCCACAAAATCAGAACATCTGTGTTCTATCCCCAATAAATAAATAAAGTGCTCCACATACAGCTGGATTAAAATCATGATTACAACTAACTAGCATTGATTGTATGAAGTATATTTCACATCACTAAATATACATTTACTGTTATCTACAAGTGAAATGTCTAACAATTTGATGTTGCAAATCATTTAACGTTAGGAAATTGATTTATTTACAACAACCAAGCAGAGCATGAGGGATCACGGGTCAAATATGAAGATCCACAAGATAATGATGATGGACTGAGTCCGGTGGAGACGTTATGAACACAGTCACACCTCAAGGTTTCCTGTCCTGGTTGTATGCATAGTAACCTCATTTTACAAACAATTTCAGATCCATTTTTAAATCTTTAACCAACACAGCAGAGGAGCACTCAGAGCAAGAGGCGAGGAATGTGTGCCCTCTCAAAAGATCAATTTACCTTCTCCTTCACTCAACATGTTTCCCTCTGCAGGCTGGCAGGGAGGCCGAGGTGCAGCGGCGTTGGATGGACGACGGCTTAGACTTTGTAACAAGATCTGCACTATAGACGTTTCAGTCTTGAATGTGAATTCATCTGCAGCATTGCTGTTTTGCAGGCTGCCCGTGTTCCAGCAAACATTGACATGATGGATCACAAATCTACTGGATGTTTGACGCACGTGAACAAATAGAAGAACAAGTCTAAGAACCTCCTCATCATACATCAGTGTTTTCTGTGTCTCCGTAGTTTGTGGTCTTACATTACAAACATTTAAGAAATTGAAAGGAACATTGACACTAGTATTGAAGTATTGAATTGAACCAAAATACTAGCAGGCATCAATAACAGTCATCTACATAAAATTATTAAAATGAAAGACGCCATTGGCCACATGAGTGTATTTGTTCACCGACGTACTTCATATGAATAATCTAAAGCATCTTGTAGTCGCTGACGGTAAAGACACGACTGTCATGTACTTGTTGAATTCATTATTTGGGTAAAGATGAAGTACTGTATCGTACTGTACAAACATGTTGCCAACTTTGCATCTTTGACAGGGGATTAATGGTGATAGAGACTTCTTTATGAATGTGACTGGTGCAAATAACAGGCAACCAATTATTAATTAGTATTATGACATACTGACGTCAATATACAACTTTTAAATGAAGCTATAAACAATTTATTTTTTCAAGTCATTTTTAATCGTGCAGCCTCACAAATGTATTTTTAATCTCATGACTGAAGCAAAACTAATCATGCGATGTCGCCTACAGTCTTACTGGGAACACATTACCCCCTCTGAAAGGTTACACCCTCTCCCCAACCTGGGGAGGTCAAAGGTCAACTTCAGTGCTCTGTGTGTTTGCAGCTGCCGGACGAGCCGTTCTGCAGTACCCCCTACCGGCCAGCAGAGGCAACACAACGACTTGCTTGTACAGTATTTGCTGTCGGCTGAACACCCTCACACATTCTGAATAATTACTTTCTCCCAAAGCCATGTTGCTTCTTCTTCTCCTCCTTTCTCTTCTTCTATGTCTTGTGTTTTTAGCGGATGTAGATCTGAACATTGTGTGTAGTTTTTGTTTGTGTGTGTTTGCAGTATGAGGACTAGGACCACTGGCATGAACAATCGGTGGGCTCCTGAATGGTGTAGCTGACCCAGGTTGAGTTGCTGCTGCAGTAGAGCTGCACAGAGCGCCTCTGCAGCCCCATCTCCCTGCAGCACTTGCAGAAGCGAGCGTATGTGTTGATGTTGTAGTTGTAGATGCTGGCAGACGGACACTTCCCGTCACATGACACGATGTTCACCTGCAGGACAGGGCGAGTCAGAACAGAAGATGGCAGTGTTGTAAAGAACCCCAGAAAGCTTTAAATGGCTCACAAATGTCTTGTATTCTTCCTCTGATCTGGGCCTTAAATTAATTCTCTTGAGCGTCGTGGGATTTCTACTGACTACCCACAATCCCATATAAGAGTAGTCAAATGAAATGTTATGATAATGAATAGAAACGATATCTTGAATTCCAAAGTCAGGGAAGCATGAAACCAACAGCCTATCACACTTAATGTTGGATCACTGCTTATGATTCGCCTCACGTCACAAGACAAACACACAGCACATACCGGCCTGTTGCTGCGGCAGTCGTTCTTCCTGATGGTCATCCTGACCGTCACCTTCTGACAGGACTTCCCGTCTTCTTTGCCTGTTCACAGGTCAGTCAACAAACCAAATCAGTTGGAACATGTTACATGAACCTGCTGTAAGATGGAGACACAGCAAACACCAGGAAGAAGAGCATGGCAGAGGAGGAAGAAGAGGAAGAGGAGGGGAAAGCACTGAGGTTGTCGGTCATGCGCAGGTTGTTTTAGAGGACGAATGAATTAGATGAAGGAAGAATAAAAAATAAAGCCCAGAAATAATATACAAAGGAGGAAGCTTCCTGGGATGGACGGAGATAAACAAAACAGAATGGACGTCGTTACATCCATCAACTTGGACAGAAATGGCTTAAAACTATTTTGCATTTAAATATTAATTGTGTAAATAAACGTAAGAAACACCCGGTTTCCCCCAAAATGCCCAACAACCCTTTTGTCTTTTGGCAGTTTACAATAAACAAAAAGCAAATACAGAACATAAGATTCAAGGTGCTGTGTGTTGCATTTACTCTGCATCTCATAAAGGGGCCTGTCATCACCCATGAAGGTCAGTTTTCTTGTAGTGAATCAGTTGCATAATATTACCACTCAACAGACCATCACACTTATTGGAAACAACACAGATCACAGCTGCCAATCTGAGGCTGATCAACACTCCAATAACAGCCTGTCCTGTTTCACTTTGGACCAATACTTCTCTATCTATCTCTGGTTTGTCTGGATTAACATCACATTATCAATCAGCCCTTTAGAGCTCCTGTTTTTAAAAAGATTGACATGTTGGAATTGACTTTTTGGTTTCAGTCCTTTACAGTCAACCAGGAGTTCACAAACTATCCATCAAGTTCCCAAATGTCTGTGAAATGATCCCTCACAGTGGAGATCTACTTTATGTGGGATCATATTGGAGAAGGTTGCTTCAAACACGCTATTATAGTCGTAAAATGTATTTAAATGAATCTCCCACCGGTTGTAAAAACACTAGAATTATTCATGTTCACACATCTCTCCTTCATTGGTAATAAAAACAGATTCAGTAGGTGCATTGCAGGCATGCGGTGCCTTACTACTTAGCAGAGTTTCTCAATAAATTTCCTAAAATTTGTTTTAATTGTCAGTAAAATGCCTCACACAGCAGCTTAACTTCTTCCACACAGCTCCCTCTAGTGGTGGAAGAATAGCATGGCTGCAGTGCAGCAGGATGCAGATCTTCTACAGCAGCTACCCCAACACCAAATCACATCATGATCTACTGACGCATGCAGATGTCTAAGCCCGACTACTGGGCCTCTACCAACAGCACATTGTTGGCCATCAACAATGCACTGCCCAGACAGTGCTAATGGGGAAAGAGTTTAGTCATCGTGTACGTGATCCACAGGGAGGGTGGGGCTGTGCATGTGCCAGTCCTCTCAAGTGTGACGTCATTCTTTTGGCCTATATAAACGTTTGCGGTCCTGCCTCGTTGTTACGACACATTTTAAGTTTAAAGACCAAGCATGACTCAGATAACATGACTCAGCAGAATGCAAAATAACAATTGCAACAATAAGCTTAATTGTGTGTTTTGGCTGAGCATCATGTCGTTTCTACAGAGCCTGAAATGAGACAACAGTTGAGAGGACTGTCCTGCTGGTGGGAGAAGGATGCACTCAGACTTTGGGGTTCCCTGTGAGTTTAATCAATAACATCATGGAGGGAGTACATTGTTGAATATCAACAATAGCACTGACAATCCGAGTTGTTTTGGTACCTCTTTCACAGTTTGTGTTAACTGTGGGAGTCAAGGGGCTAACAGGGAAAGGGAACAGAGGGAATCCAGTACCTGGTGGGATTGGTACATGATGGTAAGCTGCAGCACATAAACCACAAAGCTACTTGCATGTCTTCAGATGCTTTTCAGTGACATCTTCTTTGAAAAGGAGATCTGCTGCCATGCTTACCCACAAAACTTTTATTTCACTGAAAAGCACACTGACAGATCTCACTAATCTGAATAAACGGCAGACAAATGTAACAGCGATCAAAAGCCAACCGTGGCAACGTGTTAAAGGGACTGAATCTGACGAACTGAAGGGCAAACATGTTGGGGACATGTTGGCTGGCAGGTGAAGGACGCTCTTCAGTGTCAGCTGCAGCCTACAGCTCTACACTAACTACGGCACCGCTGCTCGGATCAGATCAGATACTCACATGTCTTGCAACATCCGTCCATGTAACTTACGACTGTTCCACCAATCTGGGTGCAGATGAGAGCAAACATGTAAAAAGGAGAAAACATGAAAACTTCTTTAGGATTGTTGAATGAAAGATACATCGGGTTTGATGGTAGCAAGGGATGAATGATAAATATCAATAAAGAGAGGAATACCTTGCTTTTCTACTGCAAAGAGATCAAACTCGTTGAGGTTAAACCTTCTGTAGATCTGGTTTTTGTTTACATGAGACTTCGTCCAGTAACCTTCTAAAGGTCTGATTGTTTGTATTTTGCGCCAAAGTTTTGTTGTGTGTGCAAATACTCCATTTTTTTAAGTTTATTATTTAAGTTAAATTATATTTTTACCTATCAAGTGTATTAAAGTACATTTGTTTACAAAGTGATTGTCATTCTCAGTATGGCCATCAGAGTTTTTAAAACTAATCTTTAATTTAACTGTGCTGGTACATCTCAGGGGTTTCTAGGAATTCCTGCCACATATCTCCTTAAACATTTATAAAAGCGTCGGTGTTGTTGCCAAGTCGTTTTTGAAACGTCCACTGTGCTTCGACCCGAAAACAGCAAAGACATGCTTCATTTCAGTTCTTCTTTTCTATTTAATAATTTAAAGAACCGGGTGTGTGTCGGTGCATGCTGACCTTCATACACTCCGTCTCGTTGAAGGGGGGGCAGCTGATGGAGTACGTGATGAGAGTCGGTCCAGACAGAGTGTCTGTGCAGTCGAACCTCTTGCAGTTTGACATCCAGGACTTCCCCGGCTGGAAACACACAGACATCAACTGATCTTCAATTATACCAACGACCAGATAAGACCGTTCCGATGAGCATCAGACTTTCCCTTGTACAGTCCATTTAGTATTTTAAATTCCAGATTTAGAAATGACATCACCTCTCATACAGAAATCATTTCTAGATGAGTTGTAATACAGAATGTAGGCGGAACATTCAGGATTATGATTTGATACAAACATCTGACGAAGACGTAACACTCCTGTCGCACCTTATAGAGACCCGTCGTCCCGTTGTCATGTCCATAGAGGCAGGAAATATTCTTACAAACGCCACAACATGTTGTCTGGTCCTTCGCAGGGATGTAGATCTGATTCTGAAACACACAATGGAAACAGACTAGAAATCAGAAAAAGGCTTTGGAGAGAAGAGAAGAAGAGAAATAGACATTCTGATGTCAGTTTTATTGTAAGAGTCACGACCGGTCCCATCAGTACCAGCTGACTGATGTAGTAAACAGACTAGTGGTTTTAATGGTAACCCTGTTGATGGTGAGTTGTCTTACTGGCTGGCAGTGGGCGGAGCAGTTGGTGCTGCTGGTGCGGAGCAGGTGGAAGCCACTCGTCGGGTCCAGGCTGCGGCTGCATTGTCTGCTGTGACACAAGCCGTCATCATCCTGCTCCACCAGGGTCTGACCCGGCCTCAACACTCCCCGCTCGCCTAGGACACATACTGCCTCGCGCACTACACACACACACACACACGCACGCACACAGGAAGTCAGCCTGTGTGTGCAGCTCAAGTTTTGAAAAATATTTACGTATTTCTAGATTGTTCAGGGAGTGAGAAGGAGGAGACGTAAAAAACAAATGAACAGGTGATCGGAAAACACTTTTCTCCACACAAAGTCGTTTGACCAGCCGTGAATCAGACATGTTTATTACCATTCAAGGTATCTTTTATATCTCACAAATTTGTGGGATCTTTGAGTATGTTGTTATGCTGTTTGTTACTGTTATGACAGAGTAGCTGTTTCAGGACGTCTGTTCTGAACCATCAAACCTTCCCAGCAGTGCTCACCACACTTGTAACTTTTGCAGACACACTGGTTCTGTGGGTCGGACAGGAAGGCCCGGTCCAGCTGAGCAGCCTCTCCCTGGGAACACAAGGAGAACGAAGAGAACCGTGGACAGGTTGAATAAAATCAGTCAGTATTTCAGTAAGTGGACATGATTTGGTCCGAGAATGTAGAGAGAAGAAAATCACCCTGAAACAGGTTTCTCACACAGACGAGTTCTTTATGTCGTAAATATAAATGTAGGAAATACATCATACAATATCTAAACTGTATTATAGGTTGTCCAAACTAACAGAATAAACATTGAATACAAGCACATACCACACCACATTTAGGAGACACGATCTTGTCACAGGCACATTCTGAAAACAGAAGACATTGATGATCATCATCTCGAACTGTCAAACACAAACAAACAACACGTTTCTTTATCAGTTTAAAGAAAACGACACAGTCAGGTTAATTAAGGTTCCAAAAATCCTGATTCAAACCTGTTTCATGATGAAATAGATCTAACAGAAGAACTAGGAAGCAAGCTGTGAGTTTAAAAATGTATAAATATCATCTTCCAAGACTTGTTTGTCTTACGTGACCTGAACGCATCATATCATTACATGTCCTCTGTGTTCAGAGGTTGTACAAGTCGTACCGCATGTCTGGTTGGGACAGCAGTGACCTGGACTGAACTCCGACAGCACCGACATCCCAACAGGACATCTGAGCTGAGGACACCTGGAGGGCTCACACACTGCACACACACAGAGAGCGAGAGGCATGCCGTTATTCAGGTTCCAGGTTAGGTTAATATCTTCCTCGAGGGAAACACAACTGTGTGTGTGTGTGTGTGTGTGATATATACTGACCACATTGGTAGGTGGGGCAGCATCGGTCCGTGGTGTTACTGTCCACCGTCATCACCTCCCCGTCCTGGCAGAGAGGAGGAGTCTCCTGACAGGATGAACACACTGCAGGAAACACAAACGTGAAGTTAACCTGCTGCTGATTCACTGATGCTTCCTTGAGTCTGATACCGGTCACAGCAGGTAGATTCTATTTGTAATCTTACTGCAGATGTGAGCCAGGCAGCAGCTGCCGTCAGTTCTGGTGGCAATCAAAGTCTGGTTGCCTCTGCAGGTGGGAATGTCCAACTCACAGAGCTCAGGATCACACTCTGTAATAGACACACACACGCACACACACACACACACACATCCAGAGATATTTTGAATGTTAGCTTTAGAAGTGCTGGTTGACCTTTTTTTTACCTTTGAAAAGAGCCAGGCAGGTCTGTCCCCATTGTTTTGACTTCTGCTAAGCTAAGCTAGTTGTCTTTGTGCAGCAGCTTCATGTAACCGACTGCACAGGTTGATTCACTTTTAAAGGATCCCAGAAACATCACGCATCAACTAATGCATCCCTGTGTTTAAATAATGCAGGTCTGTCTCAACACTCAGTAAGTATCAGAGAGCATCTTCCTTTAAGAAGAAGACTCACCACACACGTAGTCCGGACAGCAGGAGTCCTGTCTGTAGTAGGACACAAGCTTCTCCCCGTATTTACACACAGGTGGGACGAGGTCACACAGGGTCTGATTACACACTGCGGAGTCAGAGAAAACATCACCTCATTATCTTTTAACACATTTGCCTGTTAAATGAGCATCTTATTTAACATCACACTAAAGTTTGTTGATGTGACCACAGCCTGGATGGGGATCCCTGATCAGCAGCAGCTACTCCAACCTCACCACAGACTTTGTGCGGGCAGCAGCTGGAGTCGTCGGCCAGGCTGATGATCATCTCCCCTGTTCGACTGCACACAGGGCTCGCCATTCTGGAACAGTTGTACTCCACAGGGGCGATGGTGTCCTTGTCGCAGCGGTACATGCAGCAGGCGTCCTTCGAGGCCTTCCACACATCGCCGTGCGCACGGGGAATGCCGGAGCTGTCTGTGCAGGCTGGCAATACAGACACACACAAACTCACACAACCTTGACTTATAGCTCAGTGGTGATGATCTAACAGTACTTAGGCATACTGAGGTATCAAGTCTGTGTTATGATCTATAACATTTTCAACACTGTAGATACAAGACATGATGTACATGTACAATGTAATTCATGTATGAACATGAACAAAGGATTTAATGCCACTTTGGGATGTCTTGGGAGTCCTTACCACATTTCTCGGGGGGTATGCAGAGGGCAGAGTAGGGTCGATGTAGGAGCGTTCCTTCAGGACACACACACCCCTCAGTCAGGCCTGAGCACTGGTCTGGGTCCGAGTCAAAGTCGTGGTTGGGGCAGGACTGAGATGTGCAGGCCGTCAGACAGGCCTGATACCGCAGTGTGTCGGGACACGTGAAGGCTGCAGGAAGAGAGACAAAGATATCAATGCCTTCAACTTACACTGCTTCAAAAAAGATAAGGGAGATGTAAATGTCCTGCACTGTGCTGAATGGAGACAGAGCTTACGGCAGTAATCTGCTCTCCTCCACTCGATGCAGATGTTGAATTTGTGGCAAGAGGCCACGTAGGCAGCCAGCGCGGCACAATGGTTGTTGACATACTCCGTGTCCTGGACCCAAACATCACAGAATGTGCTCGGCCGGACCTGAAAACAAAATAATCTGATTCATTCGTATTTCTATTCAACTTTATTAATATGATTATAATTATGTTAAAGAACACTGATGAGCTGTAAGACACTTTTACGTCATTGCATCAAGGTAGTTCCATATTTTCATCCTGCATCATTGAACATCTTAACAACATCCTCTCTGGGTTTCAGACAGCCTGTCGGTTATTTCAGAACAAGCCAGGGAAACTTCAAACATCCTGGAAAGGCAGATGGGTAAACGTACGAATGCGTGACAGGAGGAGAAGGCTTGGTTCTGCAGCATGGTCAGACACGTGGAGCAGTCGCTAGTGGAGCAGTTGAGCTCCCGGCGGCGACTGTGGCTGACGTAGCTGGTGGTGTTGGGAACCTGCCAGCTGTCCATGAAGAGAGCCGGATCCTCGCCCCTGCCGAGTGTGGTGCCATTGGCCAAAGTGAGGTCGTTGGCTGGGTCTCCATCACAGAAACCTGCGAGGGGCCACAGTATACATCTCTGCCTATTCAATGTACTTTGAAATTGTAATCCAACCCATATTTTCCTGGATGAGAAATACATTGTGCTACATTTGTCCCAGCTCACACAAGTCTGCACTTGTGTGTCGCCGTCTTCAAGGAGAAAATGTATGTAAATTGAATAAGATATTTGTTCCTTTCTTGTGATTAAATTTAATTGGCAAATCAAACGTTGGCAAAGCAATGACTTTTGCAACTGCACATTGCGTTTCTGTTATTCCCACTAAGAATTGTGCACAAAGCAAATACAGCGAGAGAAATCGGTGTTAAATGTCAAACAGAACTACCAATGAACCGCGTGCACTACAGGAGTCAAACGTTGTTCCTACCACAGAGGCCCACGGTAGGCAGTTTGTTGTTGGAGCTGTCGCTGTCGATCACCATCATTCCGGTGCTGTGGTACCACTGCAGCTTGAGACCTGCCGGGCTGCGAATCATGTACATGTTGCCCGTGTCGTAGATCTCAAAGCCAAACTTTTTGAATCGAGGCTTGGCGTAGCGCGAGTTGACAAAGAGCTGGGAAAAGAGTCAACGTCATCAAAGGTATTTTAGCCGTGCTAGACCTTTAATCTGCTCATGTGACAGTTAATGTGTGAAGTAAAGATCAGGGAGGTGCGGTGTCCTACCCTCCTCTGCAGTCTGTTGATGACGATGTGGTTGGGTCCGTGGGTGATGTTGAGCGCCACCAGACACAGGTTGGTGAAATTCCACTGGAGCTTTTGAAAGGAAATCAGGTGAATTTATAAACCAAGTCAGTGACGTAGCACATCAGATAGATCTGGGAGACGCCCTGCTTGTGATCAACTCACTGGTGACTCAGACTCAGCAGGACACTCCTGAACCAGGACACTGACGGTCTCATTGGGCAGCAGAGTCACTATGTAGGAGGCAGCCTTGTAGATGGCAACACTGTTCCCATCAAACGTGATGATATTCAGATCCGGAAATAAAGAGCAGCGACCTGGAAGATACGGGCAAGGAGAAGCTGACACACTCATTCACCTGTGGGAAGCAACCCTGCTGTGGAGACATGTAAAAGCAATTATCTCCAAACTTAGTTGATACAGATGATAAATTCATACAACATTTTGAAATGTTCTATGTCAGTGTGCTTGGCTCACATGGACAGTCCCACTGGGGGCAGCACTTGTCCCCATTGACCAGTATGGCGAAGCCGAGCAGGCCACAGTTGGGCAGCTCAGAGGTGAAGGGGCAGCTCTGGGACTTGTTGAACAGGACGAGCTGGTTGTTGACGCAGATGTACTTTGTGCACTCATCCACAATCTCTGCATATGGAGGCTGGAGGGACACAAAAGAAAAACTAAAATACATACAGTATATATACATATATAATGTCTAGAAATGTGTCTGATTCAGTACAATTGGAAAAACACCGGACATAGAATCTGCTGTATGTACAGTAATTAATATAAATGATATCTATCTTATCTTATTTTAAATTTTAGCTTTGAACATGTGTTTTGGCTCAAAATATATAAATATCGTAAATACATGGAAATAATAAACAATAATGAATAATAGAAGCTGTCCTTGGATCAGTATAGAATAATGAGATCAGAAGAAGATGTAACTGAACCCACTGTGCACGTCCTTGTGGGGGATACAGCCATGGACGTGGTGCCCTCTGATATACGTCTGGTGGTTTCCTCTGGTGTGTAAGGAGACGTCGGTGCAGGAGGTGTCGTTGCAGCTGGACTGGTACGATCCCTCATGTCCAGCTGAGTAGTCGCGGGGAATGAAGTGGTACCAGGAGTGAGAATACCAGGTGGTTGGGTTGAGATAAGAATATCAGGTGGAGGTGGCACCAGTTTGGAGGTTGTTGGTGACACCTCCTTCTCTTTTGTTGTCAGGTCAGACGGGGTTGACTCTCTGGTGGCTGCTGTGGGCCCAGTGGATGAGGTGGTCCGGCTCGGAGCTGCAGTGGTTGTGTCTGCTGTACTGGCAGTCGATGTGTCGATTGTCGTGGATGACACTCCTGACACGGTGGCTGTGCTGTGGGTTGGTGTGAGAGTGGTTGATCTGGTGGTTACTGCTGGAGGTCTTGTTACTCCAGTTACCCTAGCTGGTACTGGCCTGATGGTTGACCTCTCAGTCGACGTGATTCTGGGGGTGACTCTCGTTGTCACAGGAACTCTCTGTGTGGTCCTGATGGTGGTCGTCCGTGTGATGGTGGTAGTTGGAGCAGATGTAGCTCTTGTGGTCGACACCAACCGGGTAGTGACTTTGTCTAGAACAGTTGTCCGTCTTGCAGTTGCAGTGGAAGAGGTTGTGTGCAGCGGAGACCAGGATGGAGGCGGTGCGGTTGTAGATCGGGTGGACACTTCCACTCTGCCCGTCTCTGGATGTGTTGTCTCTGTGATTGGCCGGGCGGTGACAGGTCTGACTGTGGTGGTAATAATGCCAGGTGGAGCTCTTGTAGGGATTGTGGGAGGTGTCCCAGGAGCACCAGGTGCAGTTGGAGACTCAGGTGTAACTATTGTCTTCGTAGAGGTGGTGTCAATCAATTCTGCAGTAGAAATACGAGACGTGGTTCTGGCAGTGGTGGCTGTGACAGCAGCTGATGTCGCAGAGGTGATGACTGGTTTGGTTGTCACGGTGAGGTGAGGCTCTATAGTTGGTTTACTGGGACTGACCACATGTAGAACTGTATCAGAAGTGAGCCCTGGTGTCGTCTTTGCTGTGGGGCTGTAGATCTGGGTTGAAGAGGTCTCCCGATGGGGAGGACGCCACGGCTCAGAGGTGCGCACTGTGGTAACAGGATGGGTGGAGCTCTCTGCTGTTCGTGGTATAGTAGTGGTGTCTGTAAGGTACACTACTGGTACAGTTGATTGTGTTGTGGAAAGAGGACCTGTGGACATAGTGGAGGCCTCTGGAGGTCTTGAGATTGTGGTGTGAGAGATTCTCTCTGTTGTTGGAACAGTAGCAGACCAGGAGGTTCTCTCTGTAGAGCTGGTTGAGATAGACACAGGATGGATTGTGGTGTCTGTCAGCTTCACAGGTGGAGGTTCAGTCACGGTTGTGGTCGCTGCAGGTCTTTTAGACACAGTGGATTCAGATGTAGTTACTATCTTTGTTGTTGCCCACCAGTCTGAAGTAGCAGCCAGTGGCACAGTTGTAGTCGGTGCAACATGGATTGGGGTTGACCTCGGTAAATCAGGAGCAGCTGTTGTAGAGGTTCTCAGTTCAGAAGAGGTGGTGCTCAGAATCCTCTCTGTGCTTACCACGGAAACAAGTGGCACTGTAGTCCCTGGACTTGTGTGCAGTGTTGTTTTACTGGTGGTCACAGGGGCCAGTGGAGTGTCTGAGTGTGTGGTCTTTGCTGAAGCGACTGTTGGCAAAGATACAGTTGCTGTATGGACGGTTGACGAGGTCAGAGGAGGGGAAGTGGTTGAGGAGGCTGTGCTTGGTAAAGAAGGAGGGATGGATGTAGTTGTGGTTCGAGTAATTCTGTCCACTGTTACATGCTGTGTGCTGGTTTCTGTGTATGCAGTGGTAACTGCTTTGGTTACAGTGGTCATGCCTGTAACTGCTGACGTTTGTGAGACTGGAGCTGGGACTGGACTAGGAGTGGTTACAATAGGAGTTACCACTGCTGAACGTGGGGTTGTGGTGGTTGGCCCCTCAGTGGAGCTTGTGGTTGGTGTTGTGGTTGTCGATGGTTGCAGGGTCTTGGTTGTGGGTGTGTAGAGAGGACGCAAGGAGTCAGTAACCCTGGTGGAGGCGGTGAGCCAGAACAGAGCTGTGATAGCGAAGGGAACACTGCTCGTCCTGGACGTGTCGGGGCCCAAGGAGCTGACGGTAGAGCTCACGGTGCTGCTTCTCCATGCTGTTGTACCTGTAGATGTGGGATGAACTTCAGTCACTTTGAGAGTGGACAGTGGCTCCAACACCTCAGGCCTCACAGGAGGGGGCGCTGTTGGGGGAGTTGGAGGTCCTGCTGTTCTGGAGGTTTCAGGAACTGCAGATGGAGAAGCCACTGCTGGTTGGGTTGTCACATCAGAGGAGGGTGGTGTCGTAGATGAGGTTGTCTGGATGCTCGGAGCAGGAGCGGTAGTGTGAGAAGTTGTAGGTGAAGGGGTAGAGGGGGCAGTCGTGGTCCTGAGCAGGGCAATGGAGGTAGTGGTACTTGTGGTGGTTGCAGAGGTGACAGCTACAGAGGGCGGCTGAGCACTGGATGGTTCGATGGGCTTTACAGCAACTGAGACCTTTATACCTGAACACAGAAAACAAGAAGAGCTGATATTGACAACTGGTGTAGTGAAGAGGGAGGAGTCTTGTTTCATGGCCAATATGGATAGCTTAGGGTAAAAACGTAAATGATTCTAGTCAGGATGATACTCACAGTCTTCAACATAGACACAACGACGAGTGACCTCATCCAGGACCATGTGCGGGGGACAGACAGGAAGGCAGCCCTCCACTCTGCACAGAGAACAGCACAGCTAGGATCCAAACTAAACTACAACACATCAGCATCCAGGATTGTCAGGCCAAAGCACGAAGATCTGTGTTGTGTTTTAGTAGTTTATAGTACAGAATTAATTGAATTGGGTCCATCTGAGTTTGTATGTGCACAGTACAAATACAGCAATAAAAATACTTTGATCATCTGGTTGATTGACATATCAGCATGAGGAGGAAAAATCATCATGGCAGTATGCATTAAACCTTCTCATATAAATAAAATAAGCTTGGAGTTGACTCAAGAGTTTTGAAAAGGTCGAAGGTCTCACTGTGGAATGTTGGTGCAGGCTTCAGCTGACGGGTCGCTACAGGTCTTGAAACAGGGGCTGGTGCAGGAGTCATACCTCCACTGACACCGAGGACCCGGGGGGGCATCAGGGGAGGGGCCTGATGAGGAAAAAACACTTGCCATCTTTATTTCAAGTTAATCCAAAAGACCATGACCTTCTATCCTTTTGTCTCAATCGTACCGTCAAACAGTCAAGTGATGAATCTCCCTGAGACCTGAGACTGTCTCATGCTACTGTCATACACATTAAGACATAATACCAACACTATTGTAGATGCTGATCTGCTTAGAAGACATACCGATCAAATCCAGAGGTTCAATAGATTCGAGTGGATAAACACAATCTCTATGAGGAAAATAACAAATGACCTTTTAATCTGCTTCGTGGAACTCAT
>CAAKHC010004055.1:40836-51426 GCA_901007825.1 Macroramphosus scolopax | reverse complement strand
TGGGGCATACCATTACTGGAGGGGTGTTGCCTACAACACTCCCTATAACAGAAATACAAGTAATTTGAAATGTCACCTGGAGAAGAATCATCCCCGTGAGTTTAACCGGCTCCCGAAGCCCCAAACATCCTCCACATCGAGGGTTGGTTCCATTGAGAAGTCTACACTGTTTTTGAACTCCGGTTCCATGTGTAGACTAATAAATGTTGTTACCTTGTTGGTACATCAGACGTTTTTGTCCTTGGCTTGTTTCGTTATTTAAAAAATGTTTTTATATCGCGTGCATGCGACCCAGCTCCAGTGTGCTGTCTGGCAGGTCTTATCATACCCGCTACTGCCATCTAGCGGCGTAAAAGAAATACAGCATTCAGATCTTGGGGAAAGTCAGTCTGTCACTGGAGGTATTACAACGATTTTCAATTGGTCAGTAATACGGAATATCGCGGAAAAATCTACATCAAAATACCGGTTTTAAAAAAAATCAATATCGCCCAAGCCTGGTGTGTGTGTGTGTGTGTGTGTGTGTGTGTGAACACACTGACCTGTTCGTACCAGGATGCCACTATGTTCTCCATGTAGATGTAGCTGGTGAAAAAAGCCACAATGCCGTCGGGGACGATGGAGGACATCTCCAGAAGTAGGTTGCCGTAGTTACGAATCACAGCTGAGAAGAACAAGTCAGCCTGTTATATTTGAACAAGAACATTTTGTTTTGAGACATTAGTTTGAGGAAGATACTCTACTACTTACCGAAGTCCTCTCTGGTCTCAAACTTGGAGCTCAAGGCCACCTGGTCGTTTCCTCTCCCGACGATCTGAAGGAAGATAAAAGAACTAACTAGTCGTCAGGGGGATTTCAGTGTGTTAAGTGTGTGAATACACACCAGAGGACAGAGGCAGGTCCGTGCCAGCGTCATTGTGAAGGACGCCATGGTTACAGGACGGAAGTCGAGGATTCTGGGATAGATGTCCAGCGGAGAGAGCGTCTGAAGACAAAAAGAGACAAGAGACACGCCGCTAATCTGATGAATAAAACAAATGAACAGCATCTTCTGTTTCTCTAGCGGTGCTTTTTAAGCCTTCTGCACTGAGACGGAGCAGAGTGGAGACCATCTTACCCCCGAAGTGATGACCACCGACTGAAATCTTTGAAAAACAGGTTTGATGGCGATCGATGGATCCATGCAGCTGAGAGGAGACAGAGACAGAACGGTGACGCTCAGAGTTCATGGTGAAGTTATATCATTTCAATAAGCACAGACACGACGACACAAACTCAATAATGAGAATCCTGAGCTCTAGATGGTGTTTAGATCTTCTCCTGTCAATGCTAAACAAAGTTATTGACTCCGCTCCACCTGAAGTGCAACACAGGGTTGGCGATGGTCGGAGTTCTGTCTTCAAAGGGCTCAATGATGATGGTGAAACCTTCACACACAGGGGGAGAATTAAACTGATTATTATATTAAAGTCTACACAAAAGATATTTCAGCTTTGATTTACACAAATGATTCAGTGAAAGAAAAAGCAGAAGCAGTGAGAACGTCCGAGTAATAAACTGATGTAAACTGAGCTCCTATCAGCTGAAGCAGATCGACCTCAGCGTGGGTCTCTACATGTGTCCGTACCTTGGCTGTAGGTGCTGACCAGGGTGGCAAAGTTAGAGATGAGCGTGACGGCCGAGAAGTCGGTGAGGTCGGCGATCTCCAGAGTTCGTAGCAACGACTGCAGCCGCTCCGCACAAAACCTGGAGACACGGACGAGGTGGAGAGATGGAGGCGTGAAGATGAAGTTCAGAGGAAGGAAATTGGATGAGTGAAGAAGACTGATAGAAGCAGCAGCCGACACCGACCTGAGAGGTTTGCGGTCAATGCAGACTTTGTCGAAGATGTCCTTGAGGAACTGCGGCGCGCTCTCCTGCACAACGTGTTGGACCCGCAGACGGGACTTCAGGTACTCCAGGAAACGCCTCAAGAAACCAACAAAGTGCTCCGCGGTGCGAATAGTCCCTGGAACGGCCTCTGGGAGGGAGAGCGAGAGGGCAAGAGAAAAGGGAGGATGTAAACGATTTGGAATGAAATGAAAAACTAAAACTAAAAACAAACGTCGTGTTGGTCCGATCCTGCTTCATCCCACCTTGAAGAATTTCATCTGGCAACACTGGATTGGCGAGGTAGACATCCGTTTCCCTGGCAACATTGGCTTCCTTCAGCCCCTCCACGAGTCGCCGGTACTCCTCCTTCAGTTTAGCAGCGTCAGTCTCCTTTATTCTATCAGACGGGTCAGAGATGACGACAGGACAGTGAATTAGATCTTCAACTGGAGGTTCCGATGAGCCGAACGTCCCAGTGCCTCCTCCACCTTTCTCCGCTGGGCTCTCACTTGTGTATGGTGTTCTGCAGCGTGTCCACGTTGTTCTGGCAGCGGTCCAACGTTCGTCTGGTGATGTTCACACTCATGGAGTCGATGCACACGTTGTCTGAGGAGGAGAACGATCTGTCCATGTCTCTTATTTTGCCATTTAAAGGATGACATCATACATGCAATCAGTCATACATTGAGTGACTCATGATTTCCACGAGATGTTTTGGTTCTGCACCAAACCGACATGTTCAATCACGTCTGGAGAAAATCATCTGCTGCACCACGAAGCTTCATTTATTGTTCTACTGTCATTACAACCCGGCAGCTCCTGCGGCGTGGATGTTGCACACTTGAGAATATTCTGATTAATGGTCCAAACTCACACACCTATATTATGAGCCTCGTCGAACACCACCACCGATTTCTTGGCCAGTTCTTTGGACACCAGGTCAGCGATCTTGGGGTCCAGCAGGTAGTGGTAGCTGTACACCACGATGTTGGCGTGCAGGATCTGAGAGGAGAAGAGAAGCTCAGAGATACACAACCAACTCTTCTGCAACAGTTTGACAATATCATGTCGAATCACTGTGTGACAATCAGATTACTTTCAGATTAGTATGTGAAGTGTAAAACCCTTCGAAGTAATCCTGCTATCATCCAAACAAACAGACATGAGCTCCTTGGCAGAGGTGATAACAGAAGGCACATCTAAATAAATCTCCTCTCTCTCTTATCTCCTCTTCAAAACTACGTTGACAGTGTTCTGTGGTGCTTTTAATTCCATTATTTCATCCTTAAGATTTAATACTCTATGCTACATGTTTGGTGAAGTCTGTGATGTACCGAGTAGCGTGCCAGATAGTACGGACACCAGCCTTTCTTCCTGCCAAACTCCTTCAGGTCCTCGAGGTTGTAGACGCCGGGAGGAAGCGGCAGCTGCCGGCCGACTGCATCAAACTCCTGCAGACACGAAGCAGAGTGACGGGGCAGTTCAGGTAGCAGACAGACAAACAGTCTACCTCAGCTGATAAATGGAGGCGTGTACGGATGAACTCAGGTGCGTTGTTACCTCATAGAAGCGACAAACGGGCAGGTTGGGGTTGCTGTGATGTTGAGCACGAATGTACGATGCCGTCAGACTGTGACACTTCCCATCAACCTCTTTGCCGAAGCGCAGAGAGCTGACCTGCACACGAGCAGAGTCATTAATGTTTCCCTCAGAACATCCTCTTCGAATGAACGTGAGTGTGTGTGTGTGTGTGTGTGTGTGTGTGTCTGTGTCCGCTTGTGTGTGTGGGTTTGTTCCTACCTCCGGGTGGATGCAGAGGTTCTTCCTGGATGAAAGTGCCAATGCCAGGAAGTTGTTTTTCTCTCCGGTTTCTTTGGAATAAAACTCCATCAGCTTCCTCAACTCCTCGACGACCTGAACAGGAGGAAGATCAAATGAAGGTCACAATCTGATCGTTCACGAAGCAGCTTCCTCTGACGCTTTTAAATCTTCTTCTTAGGGTTTTAAATCTTCTTCTTAGGGTTTTAAATCTTCTTTTCAATCAAACATAATGCATCTTTTATTTCACCTTGAATACGGGATAGGGCAGCTCTGTTCTGAACAGGTGTGATAAAAAAAAGTTTAAATGCTTATTTAATTGTAATATATAATTATAATAAATGTTAGAAATCGAGCTATAAGACATTAACAGAAGTAAACAACCAACATATCCAAAAGAGAAAACCATTAAAATCAACATGAAGAATGAAACAACACATATAATAATAATGAAGTCACAAATAAAATTACATTTTATTGTGTATTTTGACTATTTATGAACTTTTCATCCCCTCATGCTATTCAACGCTCACTCACCTTCTCGATCTCTGGAACTGTCCTGGAGCAGTAGATCAGCTTGGTCACTTCCAGAGGAAAAGCCTGAGAGAGAGAGAACTTCACACATCAACAGTGTTCATGTGTTCACTGGAACGCTGCACAAAGCATGTCTGAGCGACGAGTCACTCACCTTCTGGTACGCAATGATGAGAGACAGCAGAGAGATGGTCTTCCCTGTTCCCGACGGCATCTCCAGGACTCCATGACCCTGGAAACACACGCAACGTTCACTTCTGCTAGAGTTTGCTGGAGCGGTGATGCAGTCCAATGCAATAACAAAACAACTCCATGACTTATTGTTTACACCAGGGACCAGCTGATCCCTGAAACGTCCTGTCGTCACGGTGACAACAACAACAGACATCCACGTAGACATTATGGGGACACACAGAAGACGTAGCATAGAAATAATGTGATGAGGGAATAGAGTCGGTCCACACTAGAGAGACTGATGGAGAGGATACGGTGTCTGAATTCCATTCGAAAAACAAGCACTTCAAAGATGTTTTGTTGTGAACTTGCCAACAGACCTGACAAAGTATTAATTTACTTAAAGTACAAATCCACATCATGATGCAGTTATTTCGGCATCATTTTGATCCGTTTAGAGCGATTAAATCAAAGTCAAATCTAAGTTGCAAGCAGCGGATTTTCATACGCAGTGAAGGTCAGCTGGGAGGGGGAGCCGAATGGCGTCATGGGCACGGACAAGCGTGTGTGATAACTTATCTTCGCAGCATTATGAGATGTTGTGCATGACTGTATTTGGATAAGTGTGTCAGCAACATGGGGATGAAAATGAGACGCAGAATAAAGTTCTCTATCATCAGCACCACCCACCTTCGCATCCAGCGTCCTCTTCAGCTCCAGCATGTAGGAGTACTGCTCGGGATATATGTAGTCATAAGGGAAATACACCAGCAGTCCCTCGATGTTGAGCCTGAAATAAAACTGCACGTGAGTGAAGTGACAGTCTGCCTCTTTGTATGCAAGCTAGCAGTCACTCCGGCTACAGGCTGGACTTTAAACAACCTGTAGGGAAGCTAATGTGACGGAAAACTAATAGATGTGTGTTCGGGTTGCCGAGTAGCTGACGTTATATTGTGACAGTTGGTAGCTTAGCTTGTACCTTCAAGCTAGCGCTGACGAAACAAGGCGACGTTTTTTCTTAGCAAAACACTCACTTCATTGTTGTAAACTCTGTAGCCTCTTCTCTTCTTTGGGGCTCACTGTCGGTATCGAGAAATGTTCATTGAAGACTTAAGACAGATTCACTATTCAAACAAAGTCATTGACAACTTTGAGAGGTTTTCAAAAACATCGGACAGACACGAACATGCCACTTATTCTCCTTCGCTGTGTTTATATGTTGATCGCAACAACGTAAAACAAAAACGCACAGCGCCACCTACTGCACCGGCTATAATATTACGTCTTCTTCCTTGTTTATTTTTTTGGCCAATTGCAACCTCTGGTAAATAGATCAATGTCGCCACCTACTGCACCGGCTATAATATTACGTCTTCTTCTTCGTTTATTTTTGTGAGCGGTTGCAACCTCGGCGAATACGGTCGATACCGCCCACTGTACTGGAGTAGATAGTTTGAGGAATTGTTCCTGGCCCACTTTCGTTGAAAAATACTTAAATTATATTGTTTTTAAAACTCACTGAGGTCCATGATCAAATCCTGTCTTCCTCCTACACACTCCAGTGAGACTGAATCACCAAATATTATTCAAAAAACATGATAGACTATTACATGATATTTCTGAAGCTTGACTATTTTTTTTTTTTTTGTAATTTACTGTTTATTGAGGTTTTTCATTTTACAACAAGAGAACAAGACACAAACAAGAAGCTTGACTATTTTATAGCCCGTCAACCCCTCCTGCTTTACCTTTGATTGATTGATTGAATGCTTTATTTAGAAAGACATGGAAGCAGTACAAGTACAGTTCACAATTCAAGGTCCTCTAAACTGGATTGCTCATGAAAGCACAAAGGCTTGTTTAAATGATGAATGTCATGTCAATGATCATGATGAAACCTGAAAGTCTTGACTTGTGCCTTGTTTATCTTGACTTTATTGACAAAAGATAGAAACGGATAGAAAAATGATTGATGTATTATTTGACAACTTACGCTTCTGAATGCGAAATTGTCAGAAAAGCAAATCTTGGATACTACAGCTAAGCAGATGATTGTATGTCCATTCCTGTCATCCGTCTCCATGCGTACTTTATTTTGAAAGTAATAACAGGAAGCCTACTGCGTCTTGTCTATAGTGACGCTATATTATAAATGTAATGCTCGGCAGCTCCGACTTTGTCCACCAGAGGGGGTAAACACGTCTAAACTAGTATCCAGCACCGTCTGTGTTCGTCGCCCTTCAGTGGTCACATTATGTAACTGCGTCGAGTTACATTCATAAAGTCAACATTAATGCACATATGACAGCGTACTACTGCTTCTGGTAAATACTTTCAAAGTAAAATAACGCTGAAGGAGAAAAGATTAAAAGCGTTCAGAAGTTGAATTGACACATGCTTTTATGACAGTATCACAAACGTACTGTTCTTTTTTATTATTTAAAACAATCAAAGGTCCAAATTATGCGTTTGTAGAATATTCTGTGATATTAAGAATCTCCGTATGTGTGTGTGTGTGCGTGTGCGTGCGTGAAGAACTGCCCTGGAATCCAGTTTCTTTTACAGCAACATTTTATTCATACATTTACTGTGATGTATACAGCATAAATGACCTCTGAATAACAGGCTACCGTGATAATGGCGACAGTGAATGTTAGCGAGGCCAACATGGAGTTTTATAAATACCAGATCTATGCAGCAGCATGTTAGTTAAACAACAGGAATAATCAGAATCATCTAAGATCAACACAATCAGAGAGACATATTTAGCTTTTCTCTTTAACTGGTGCGTACATTAGCTGTTTGTTGTAAATGAAACATTACATTTACAAGGTGAAGATATTATAAAACAGGCTTCTGAAACCTTGTAAATGTTGAAAATTACATTTTAAAAAGCCCAAGTGAGTTCAGTCACAATGCAGATTCACCATAGAAGTATTAATGTTTCCAGTTCAGCTTTGTTCGACTTGAACTCTGTTGCGAGAAAGAATTTGATCATCTAGTGACTCCTTGTACAAACTTGTAAGAAGTCTTAGCAGCTGAAATCGTTTCACAGCTGGTCAGTCTGTTGTTTATATAAGTTGGCAGTTTGTTAACTATCGAAGAGCAGCAAGGAGGACAGAAGAGGACAGAAGATCCTCAGCACAAGTGTAAGAGACGAAACCTTAGCTGATATTTATTGAAGCTTGTTATCTTCTTGTCCGCTTTCGGTTTGAATGTTCAGCTGTGTTAAAGGCTCCTGAGGACCAGCCTGTTGCCTTGGCTGCTGTCATGTCGGGCAGTAACGTCCACGTGTGTCTCAACTTTCTTTTGTCTTCCATTATCTTGGAACTCAGCTGACGGGTCCGCTTTAGTCCACCCACCGTTTCCACCCTTTCATCCCTTTAGTCTAACATTTTTAAGGATATATTAAACCACGTATAAAAATATACATATATGTATGTCGCCGTCCTGTCTTCACAGCTCACAGCGGTTGTCCACATTCTTGTAGCGGTCCATGATACACAGGACATCCTCCATGATGGAGGGCCCCAGGTCCAGGTTCAGACCTGCCAGAGAGTCTGACCGGGACACACCGGACGGGGCTGTGAGCCCAGGGAGATGGAAGGGGGCGCACGGCGACTCACTGCGTTCGCTCCTCAGATCCTCGTTGCTCAGACCGGCATCAGAGTCCAGGCTGAGGCCCCGGCGAACATCCAGGGGCCCGCAGGTTTCTGACATGGAGTCCTCAGAGGACACTTCTGAGAAGGAGCCAGAAGAGGGGACGAGCTTGCGGAGGGCGGGGGAGAGAGAAATGTCACGGTAGGGCTCCGACGCCAGGCGGCCCACCACTCCGTTCTCACAGAGCGACAGGGTGGTGTGCTGCTGGCTGTCTGCGTGGCCGTTGCTCAGGGCCTGTTTGTGGTGGATGTCTGCCGGCTGCAGGTGGTGGTGGATGTGCTGGGAGGAGAGAGAGGGAGGGGAGGGGTCATCCAGGTGCAAGCGGGGCGGTTTGGGCGGAGCCTGCTCGTGGGCGATGAACACAGGCATGGAGATGGTGGTCTTCAGCAAGCCTGTGGAGGAGTGCTGGTAGTGGTAGCCGTTGTAGGCGTAGTTGTGTGGGTCCTGTTTGGCATCAGGGCATCGCTCTACGCTGTGCGAGCGTGTGTCGCCACCCTGCAACCGAGTCAGAGACGGCAACATGTCCATTTTACCCTGGAGGAAGCCAACGTCTCCAAACATGTCGCCCTCCCCTTCAGGCCCCACGTGGGCGCTGTGGCGAACATCTCCCAGCGGCGGGCTGATCATGTCACCTGAGAGGACATCTCGGAGCTTCAGCTTCTTTCCCTTCTTCGGGGTCGTAGTTTTCAGGTACATGGGCGTCTTTGCGGGCATTTTGCTCCTCACCGAAGTTTCTCACGGGGAAGGACAACAAAGGAACTCACTTGATAAGAAGCTCTCTTTGCTCTCCCTGAACGATTCAGTCTGTGCTGCTTCTCCACAAGATGATTTGGGTCAGTCAGAATAGCGATAGCAACCCTGGGGGTTGTGCCTCACGCTGACATGTGACTCCGGGGGAAGAAGAGAAAGGCCTTGACCTCAGATCAGCTCCCTCTTTCTCTCTGACATACACAGAAGTGCCATTTCCCAGCAAAAACACCTTCTTTCCCCTCCACAGACAAAAGGGGGTGAAGGGAAGACGAGTCGGATCTCTCGGGCCGCAGAAACTTTGGGAATGTGACATTAAAATACTGGAGATCTGTTTGGAGACACAAGAGAGAAAAAGAGTCAAAAAGACACGAAGAGAGTGGGAGGAAAGGGGGAGGGAGGAGCTGGGGGAGGAGATTTACAACCGTCTTTTCAGTGAACCAGAAGACATATGACAGAAAACACTCCAAGAATCCCGTGTTTGCTAAGAGGGGGTGAAAATGTGCATGTGTGACTCGAGTCTGAGTCAGCCGGTGAAACATTCCCGAGGACCCTCCGCCCAGTCGGTCGGTGGAAAACACAAATTAGAGCGTTGAAATAGTTGTTTTTAAAAATCCTCTGCGTCCTCGTCTCTTATCAGTGAAACATTTAAACGTCAGACAAACACTGTGAATGATGGGATGGTGGTCGGGACGTGGCCCCCCCGGGCTCTGAACTACTGATCCCATCAGCATCCCAAAAGTTACTCAGGAATTTAGATCTCAGAGAAGCGAAAGATAAAAGAGGAGAAGGAAACAGTCAGGAGGAGGTTGTTGTTCTGTTACAATTGTATTTCAAATTAAATGAATTGTTTGAATTCTTGCCGTTGTTGGAATTAGAATTTTTATCTTTTCGCGAGTTAAAAAACTTGTCAGGAGAATCTGGTGATGATGATGACGAACGGACGAGGAGAGTTTCAGTGAAGCAACAGTTTTATTTACATCTTGTGCAACTTGCAGCTCTTGTGACTTGAAGTTTGTTTGAATGATCAAAATGTAAATCAACTTTGTTTAAAAAATAAGCTTTTAAAGGGGCGTAAAACTGTGGAGGACGATGACGTTCGTCACACTGAGGAATGTGTTTACTGCATCCTGAAACACAACGGATCCTTCAATCAGTAAACTATGAAGTACATCGGACCCGTGTGTCTGAATACTGTAAAGAATCATTCGATATTAGTAAACTCAAACTCACTGAAGACTCTCTGAAGACTCCGGCTGTTTACACTTCAACATTTTGGTTCAGTTTTGTGTTTGTGATGTTTTTTAGGATTTGATTTGCAACATTCTGTGCAATCATCGTTAAAGAAACATGCTTGATACTTCAAAGGTCGAAGGTTTGATCCCCTGAATCAGCAACAAACAATGTGGAACGTGAAGGAAGTTGGGACGATTCTCCTCCAACAAAGTCCACAACTAGAATTCTATTGGACGAAGCAGCGTCACGCCCGAACTTCTCCCGAGGTGATGGGAGGTGACCCTAACCCAATGAAGAGCCAGAACAACAGGAAGAATCGATAATGATCAGTAAAACCTCTCCGTCCCATCACTTCATCCACGAGGACTGAAAACACAGAACCTGCTTTACTGATGGGGACAGAAATCTTCCAGTTGAAATGTGTCTTTGAGGGTTAAAGTTGGAGGTTCAGGTAAGTTTGTCAATGACGGGTCCTCGAGAGGGACATCCAACAAGTGTGTGTGTGTGTGTGTGTGTGTGTGTGTGTGTGGGGGGGGGGGGTTTTGGTTC